>MDKH01110514.1:0-38887 GCA_005239495.1 Nicotiana undulata
AACTAGCCCGGAATTATTCCGCAATGCGCTTGCCTCCCAAATCAACTTCCAAAGGCTCCAAATGTTTCTTAAGCTTTCCTTACCTTACTACAATATTTCGGAAATTCTAGCAACTTCAATCTATTTAGAAACATAACAAAAAGAGCCTTAATTAGAAAGATATTCGTGGGTTCACCTCATGTAGGCATTTCATCAAACACTATGTGTGCACATTTGACTACATCTCTTAACCATAGAATTAGCTCATCCCAACTACCACAATTTACCAACAAATCATCCCACCATTATTCTTTAACAATTTATACTCCTAACATCACATGTGTGATCAACCATTCACACCCAACCAACAAAATTCCATCAATTAATTAACTTTAAATCTCTACAATGGGTATTCATTTAAATTGAGAATTTATGGCTTCCAATCACCATACCATGAGTTCCAATACTTGATTCATACTTATAATTCCATAATAACTCCATATATGTGAGTCTAAAGGTGAAAGATTACCTCTTGTAGACCAAATCTTGAAAGGTAACTTTTGGGGTGTTCTTGAGATTTTGAAGAAATCCTATATAATCCAATCAAAACCATGTTGTAACTAGTGATTGCTTAGTGAAATCACCATAAAAACATACTTAAAAACTCACCTTATGAGTGTATTTGAAGCCTTGACCGGATGGGTGATGGAGAGGATGCCCTAGCCTTGAAAAATGACTTAAAACCTCTCTTTTCCCGTCCTTGGGGTATTTAGAGGTCAGTTATTAGCGCGGGCGCGCTCAGGCCGCGCTAGTGGCCGCGCTCTGACGCAGGTCCAGTAAAATTGTCATAACTTTCAGTATACACCTCCAAATGACAAACGGTTTGATGCGTTGGAAACTAGACTCAAAGATCTTTAATTTGATAGGTTGTTCATCACATAACTCCTCATATATATGTAGATATGCTCGTCCAAAGTGAGGTCTTGTGCGTACACATTTGAAATTTTAGTCTATTATGAATTGTTTTTAACTTGACGTAGCCTTAGGGCTCTTCTTAGACCCAAAATCATTTTTAATGAACCTCATACATATATTGTCATGATCAATTGATATCATTCAAATTACCAGTCTTGTTCATACCCGAATTGATATCATTAGCATCCGTCAATCTTCTTAATGGTCTTAAAACACTTAGAAATTTTCCGGGGTGTTACAGGTTCGTTCCCTAATTTTACATTGTTCTATTCTAGCTTCTCTCTTTTGTAACATTTGCTTAGCGGGTAAACCTTCTTTTCTTCTCTTCTGCAGGGCTTTCAAGTTGCTTCTTTTTTGTTTGTTAGATCTTCCAACCAGTCCAAGAAGTACTCAATTCCACAACCTTTTTTCAAAATTCCTGGCATTAGGGAACATATTTTCCAATTTGTAGCCAGTAATAATGGAAGCCTTGCCAGAAAGAACATTGTCTTTGCTATTCCAAATGGAAAGGACGATGCTGAAAAAGAAGGTTCAGATTACTATATTGATTATCCAGTTGCCGTTGATCGGAAACAAGATGGGAGTTCTTGTGCGCCAGAGATGGAAACAACGTTTTCCTTGTTGCCATGTGGTGAGGGTACTCCTAAAAGTAATGAGATCAATGGTAAGGAAGATGGCTTACTTGCTAAGCTGATTGCTGTTCATTTGCATGTACTGGCAATGGAACAATGGAACGCCTCCAAACTTAAAATGTCCCACAAGTATGTTCTCTTTTCATTTTTTTTATTTTATAAATATTTTCATTTTCAGTGAAGGTGATAAGAAGTATGTCCATTTCTATTGTGAGATAATAAAGGCCTGTTTACCCTCATTTTTTGTCCTCTCTCAGACTCCCAAAGGAGAAATACCAGCAGATAAAGTTATCATTTCTGTGAAATAACAACATAAATTGAAACATGTAGGAAGCGCGTGGTTGAAAGATCTAATGGAAGGCTATTGATATGTGATGAGAACATAGCTAGCATGGAGGATTTAGCCAGTAGAATACAGACACATAATCAATATGTGTTCTTCCTTTTTGTTGATGAAGTTTTTTGGTTTACTCAAGTACTTTCATTTACTGTATCTTGAGTGTTTTAAAATAAACTTGAATCATTACGCATAAAGTGATTGAGATTGGTTACACTGAATACCTGCTCTGTATCAGCTTTTCCACCAGCAATTCTACTGCGATTTTCCCTGCTTGATCATATATTCCTGCAACTAACTTGAGGTTCCATGAATGACAGAAATTACTTGGTCAGTGCGACAAACCTAATTCATTATTTGGCATTGAAAAGCCTTGACGTAGAGCAGCTTGAAGAAGAACTTTCTTCTATTGGTCTCCTGAATTTAGACACAATTAATCAACATGTTCTTGCAAGTCTTTCTGCCGGCATCCGGCTGTTAGATAACTTGAAATATGATTCTTCAAGTCGTACTGTCTCATATAGTGAAGGAATCTCTTCAACCAAAAGTCTGGACAAACAAATCAACGGGGAATTTTCTATTAGTACACTAAGGAGGAGGGCATCCCATACTGGAGACCTGTTATTGGGCAGATTGCCAGAGAAGAGAAAAACTCATATCATGGTAACACTGGGCCAAGAAGCTATAGAAAGTGAAACACTAGTGAAAGATCTTCTAAATGCTGGAACTACAATTGTTCGTATCAACTGTGCCCATGGAAGCCCTGAAATTTGGAGTGAGATCATCAGAAAGGTGAAAAGAAGCTCTCAAATCCTTGAAAAGCCTTGTCGAATTCTCATGGACTTAGCTGGGCCCAAGCTTCGAACTGGAACGCTGCAGCCCGGTCCATGTGTGTTGAAAATATCTCCCAAGAAGAATGCTTATGGTCAAGTGATATGTCCTGCCCTAGTTTGGCTCTCAAGCCCAGGAGCTGGTTCTCCACCTGCCCATGTATCCCCTGATGCTGTTCTACATGTGGACGGTGAAGAACTTCTTAGTAAGCTGGAGCTGAATGATGTTGTGAGATTTTCTGATGCTCGTGGAAAACGAAGGACACTGAAGATCTCAAGCAAGTATCCTGTTTTCTCGGGCATTGGATTTATGGCTGAATGCAGCAAGACTGCTTATGTCAAGTCAGGTGCAAAATTGTTTATCAAGGACAAGAGAAAGAAATTTTCAGCTGGACATGTAGTAAACATTCCTCCTCTCAAGCAATTTATCAGATTAAGGGTTGGTGACTTGCTGTCTATAGCACGAGATAGTCAAAATGAAGAAAACAAGTTGAATTATTCTTCCACTGGTGCTCACAGGATAACGTGCTCATCTGGATATGTTTTTGATTCAGTGAAGCCCGGGGAACCAATTGCTTTTGATGATGGGAAGATATGGGGTATTATTAAAGCAACTAGCACTTCCGAAATTGTTGTATCAATCACCCATGCAAGTCCTACAGGTAGTAAACTTGGGTCAGAGAAGTCCATAAATATTCCACGGAGCAATATTCGGTATGAAGGCCTCACTTTAAAGGACCTTATAGATCTCGACTTTGTGGCCGACCATGCAGACATGGTGGGGGTATCATTTGTCCGAGATGTCAGTGACATTCTACTGTTGTTCCAAGAACTTGAGAAGCGGAAAAGAGGGGACTTGGGGGTTGTTTTAAAGATTGAGACAAAAGGAGGATTTGAGAGATTGCCACTCCTACTACTGGAGGCAATGAAAATGCCAAATCCTTTAGGCATCATGATTGCCAGAGGAGATCTTGCTGTAGAGTGTGGATGGGAAAACATGGCATATATACAGGAGGAGGTAATCTCCGTCTGCAAAGCTGCTCATGTTCCTGTCATTTGGGCAACACAGGTCCTGGAGTCGCTCGTCAAGTATGGAGTGCCCACTAGAGCTGAGCTTACTGATGTGGCAGACGGAATGAGGTCAGTAGTCTCTTTGCCTCTGTGTGTGTGCGTGTGTGACTGCATTTTGATTCCCATCTTTCCTTTTCTGGTTTTGAGGAGTTGAGTCGGGACTCGAGGAGGTTATAATCTGGCTGCTTCTTTATTTTTTCTATATACGTAAATGGATTTCAACAAGTGCTGGAACTTCTAACTTTAAAACGTGAGTAGCAAGGGGTCCCTTCTTCATTTGAGGAACCATCTCTAATATGTCAATTAAAAGTCAAAGAATGAGTAGTAATTGGATGATGGAAATAACCATGGAGATATATGGGGCTGGTATGTCTAACTTTGTAAGAGTAACTTTGCTTTCTGTTGAACTTGGACCTCTTTTGCTTAAAACTGGTATTTGGAAGGACCACACCATCTAGTTTGTGGACTGAGATATTGGACTGGTGCTGAGTAGGACTTACTAGCTCATATACAATCAAACAAAAGACCTTTCCCTTAAATCAGTTAACCAATGGTGTTGATAAAGAAATAAATGCCCTTGTCTAACCACTTATCCTCAAACCAACTTTGCCCACCTAACCCCAAAATCCTCCAAATAATCCCAAATAGGTGCTGTTGTTAACTCGTATTAGAACTGTAGTAGAAACTCGACCTTTCCTCCATTTTCCTGTGAATGTTTTTTGACAGCACGACCCATGTTTAATCTGTTTTCTTATTGCAGGACAAGTTGTATAATGTTGAACAAGGGTAACTGTATTGTGGAAGCTGTTACTTTCTTACACAGAATATTCAGTGATCACTCCATGAAGCCAAATGGGGAATTTAAGCCTCTTGCTTTATCCAGCCATGACTCTTAGTGCTTTGACCGTACGAGTAGCTGCTGATATATTGTCCCCACTCGTGTACATCTTCTACTTCACCATGACCATTTCTTCTGCTATGTACATACATCAATATTAAGCGAAACCAATCAATTAGTAGTAGTAGTTTATAATCCTATTATCTTAACAGTTGAAGAACCATGTGAAACCAGGGTTCAAATCTAAACTGAGACAAAAATACGAGGTGATTTCTTTGTTTGCCCAAATCTTTGGAGGTACTAGTAATGTAATTCTTGGTGCTTGTACTTGTCGAAGGTGGCAAGTAACTGGTGAAATATTCGAAGTATGTGTAAACTGGCCGAGCACGAATGTTATCAAGACATCTCCATAACGACACACTGTACATAATCACAAGATGGCCAATGTGAACAGTAAGTGGTACTGTTGATGAAATTCCATTGCATGGAACTGAGGAATGGGCGGATGCTTAAACATAGGCGGATGCTCACAAGATGGCCAATGTGAACAGTAAGTGGTGTCTGTTGATGAAATTCCATTGCATGGAACTGAGGAATGGGCGGATGCTTAAACATAGGCGGATGCTCACAAGATGGCCAATGTGAACAGTAAGTGGTGTCTGTTGATGAAATTCCATTGCATGGAACTGAGGAATGGGCGGATGCTTAAACATAGGCGGATGCTCACAAGATGGCCAATGTGAACAGTAAGTGGTGTCTGTTGATGAAATTCCATTGCATGGAACTGAGGAATGGGCGGATGCTTAAACATAGGCGGATGCGGGACACAGAAAAAATAGATTCAGGTGCTCCTAAGTCAAGAGACTCTTCTCCCTAAGTAGCATTTTTGTAAAGAGTGGTTTTTTGTTTTTTAGAGATGTCCTTGATGATTCCGAGCTACACCTTGCATCTTCATCCTTTTGAAAGCCCAGACCATTTTTCTGGATCTGCATTAGTCCTATTTCAGGTGCAAAATCTCTTCAGCTTTTTTCAAACTTGATGGTCAAGTTCCCTGCGACTTCCATAAATACTTTGGGAAAGCACGTACATCACACCTCCTATGGTTGTTACCAAAGCTCCGAGTGAACCCAAAATGGGCCATGGACTTGGATCTACAAAGTGATACATTATAAAGAAGGCCTGTTGCACATTATGGAGGGACACAAATCCATGGGTACTACCAATAGAAAAGTAACATAACAATGATAAAAAACTATTGTGCACTTCTTCTTATCTGGGGCTCAAGTAAAATGGCTTATTCCTAGTAATTTCATTAGTAACCCAGTTGAGGTCACAAGGAAAGCATTAGGTAGACATCAAGTGTACTCAGCAATCAGCAGCAAGCCCGGTCAAAACATATGATATTGCTTATTAACTCTTCCTATCTGGTGAAGGACTTCTGCGGTAGATAGTACTTAAAAACCAATTAGTCATACTCTAAAGAGCAATCGCCATCAGCCTTTTTCCACAGTTAAAAAGACTATGAAAAAGGAACTTTGCATGTGTTAATTTGTTGATGTTGTGCAAAGAATATGAAAAAGGAAATTTGTATGTGCAAATTTGTTGTGCATCCGTAGTTCTGATAAAGAAAGGAGATTTTAGTTAGTTGACGATCAACATAAAACTAATTAATTTATTAAGCAAACCGACAACAGTAAATACATAGAGACATGCACCGGAAATAAAAGAGGTCCAGATGTTTACCGACAACAGTATATACATAGAGACGTGCACTGAAAATAAAAGACGTCCAGATGTAACAAAACGTGAGGGTTTGTATATGATACACCTCAAGGAACACCAATGGCGTCTAGGTCATTCACAAGATCTCAAGCCAAGGAACTAAGGGATTTTCACCTCTTCACCAAGCATTGGGATATCTTGGAAGCATTGGAGACAATGGTGGAAGACCCTTAAAGGTATACGATGTGTTGAGAGTGGAGATCTTGGAGGAGCATAGAGACTTGGATGGTGACCATGTGGAAGGCCATGCCTGCGTGGATGGTGATAGGCGCACATGTGTGCCCCCATGATGACTTAGATGCAAGCATGTGGACCTAGGCCATGCTTGCCAATGATTGGAGACTTGGGTTATAAGATTTCCCTTGTGGGTATAGTAGTTAGACCCATTAGAGGTACTTATATCTTTCTTACCTATTGGACTGATGTACTTTCAAGGTTTTGCACCTTTCAAGTACAAAGAAGAGAGAAAAATAAAAGCACTCCGCTAAAGTTTTTCACAAAACTAGCGAAAACGTTCTTCAAACTCACATTAGAAGAATGTAAGATGAAAAGAAACCTCACACACACGTTCTTCAATCCCGCAAGATTGCAAGAAGCGTTGAATTAAAGAAGAACAATGAAATAAAAAGTAAATCACGTTTTTTGAAGCAATAGCTTAGAAAAACTAATCACCAATGTTTATTTTCAGCATATTAAGCCCTTTAAATAGGCCTTACAATGAGTCAAATTGGTAAGGTTAAGGAAAATTAATCATAATTAAACTAGAATAAGAATAAGGCTAAGAAAACCTATCCTAACTAAAATAGGAAAAAGAATTCTAGTAGGAATGGGATACCAACTAACAATCCTAGTTTGACTAGAACTACGAATGTAATCCTACTAAAACAAGAATTAAATTACTAGAAAATAAGAAATAAGAAATCCTAATCTTTAAAGAAAAGAAATCCTAATCTTGAATGGATTCTTGGACTTCTTGAATTTCATGAATTTTTAGCTTTCTTGATCTTGCATCATGGACCTAGTATAAATAACATATGATGGGGTCATTTCTAGTTTAGCTTATCTTTGAATATTGAAGAATTGTGAGGAGCATGTGTTTCCAACTTGTTGATTCAAACTCTTGCAAGGTGTATTCACAAGAGGAATTCCATTACTTTTGAGGGTGAATGAGTGTGGTGAACTCAAGGTGATCAAGCAAGCCTTGGTCAAATTTAGCATTGGGAAATATGAAGAGGAGGTAGTATGTGATGTTGCTCTGATGCAAGCATGTCACGTGTTTTTGGGAAGACCATGACAATATGACCGATGAGCTATTCATGATGGTAGAACAAATAGATACTCCTTCTTGTACAAGGGAAAATGACATACTCTTCTTCCCTTGACTCCTTCTCAAGTGAATGAAGATTATAAAATTATGAGTTGATTGAGAGAGAAAGAGAAACGATAGAAGTAAGGGAGTCTCTAACGGAAACTTTAGAGAGGAAAAAGGAGAGCAAGAATTGAGTGATATGAGCAAGTTGCCACAAAAAAAGAGTGCATTGAAAATTGAGGGAAAAAGGGCTAAGACAAAAGAGAAAGTGTGCATAACGATGAAAAGCCAAGGGTATATGAGAGAGCTAGAGGAAGATATGCCTATTGTTTGTATTGTTCACAAAGATTATATCTTATCAACTAACACTCTAACATCTTCTTTGCCTAGTGTTGTTTCTTCTCTTTTGCAAGATTATGAAGATGTGTTCCGGAATAACTTCCAAAAGGATTGCCACTTTTGAGGGAAATAGAGCATCAAATTGACTTCATCCGGGGTTCTCAAATTCCAAAGAAAACGGCATATAGAAGTAATCCAGAAGAAACAAAAGAGCTACAAAGTCAAGTGGAGGAATTTCTTGACAGAGGATTGGTAAAAGAAAGCTTGAGTCCTTGAGCCATTCCGGTCATTCTTTTTCCAAAGAAGGATGACACTTGGAGAATGTGTGTGAATTTCCGTGCGATTAGCAAGTTTCACGGTAAAGTACCACCACCCTATTCCTCGCTTAGATGATATGTTGGATGCGCTTAGTGGTGCATGCACATTTTGTAAAATTGATTTGAGGAGTAGTTATCATCAAATTAGGATGAAACCGGGGGATGAGTGGAAGAAATGGTCTCTATGAAAGGCTCGCTATGCCATTTGGTTTGACAAATGCCCCAAGTACTTTTATGAGACTTATGAATCATGTACTTAAATCGTTCATTAACAAGTTTGTTGTTGTCTACTTTGATGATATTTTGGTTTATATCAAGTCTCTTGATAATCATGTCTACAATTTGATTCAAATCTTTGATGTGTTGGAGACGTGAGCAACTATACGATAATCTTAAGAAATGTACATTTTGTGTTGATAAGGTTATTTTCTTGGGATTTATGGTGGGTGCTCATGGTGTGGAAGTAGATGAGAGTAAAGTTGAGGCAATTAGAAATTGGCCAACACATAAGAACATTAGAGACATTTAGAGTTTCCATGGTCTAGCTATTTTCTATAGGAGATTGTTAAGGGTTTAGTACCATAGCTAGTCCATTGGCCGAGGTGATTAGGAAAGACAAACCATTCTATTGGGGAAGAAACCAAGTGGAATCTTTTAGGATTTTGAAGGAGAAGCTTAGTTCCGCACCTTTTTTGCAACTCCCTAATTTTGACAAGACCTTTGAGAATGAATGTGATGCTGGTGGGTTAGGAATAGGAACAGTGCTCATGCAAGACCAAAAACCTATAGAATACTTTAGTGAGAAATTGAAGGGATCTAGCTTGAACTATTCCACATATATATGATAATGAGTTGTTTTCTTTAGTGAGAGCTTTGGCAACACTATGTGATTAGAACGACCATGAGTCTCTTAAACATATTAAGAGCCAAGGTAAGTTGAAAAAGAGGCATGCTAAGTGGGTGGAATTCATAGAGACCTTTCCATATGTTATCCACTATAAGCAAGGGAAGGATAATGTGGTTGAAGATGCTTTGTTTAGGCGATATTCTTTGATCAATACCCTTACCTCTAGGTTGATGGGTTTTGAGAGTATGAAAGAAATGTACCCACTTGATGATGACTTTAAGTGGAACAAATGGACCCTTACCGCTAGGTGGGATCAATTGGATCAATTTAGGAGACCTAGTGAATTAGAGGATGAAAAGTTGATGAGGTTTCATAAGTTTGATGGGTTCTTGTTTAGAAGAAATAGATTGTGTGTGCCAAAGTAATCTTGGAGAGAGTTGTTGGTTAGGGAGGCGCATTTTGGAGGTCTTATGGGTCATTTTGGAGTAGTAAAGACCTTAGACATTTTGAAGGAGAATTTCCATCGGCCTAAGATGAAGCATGATGTAGAGAATATTTGTAGTCAATTCTTTAAGTGTGTAAGTGCTAAATCTAGGACATACCCCTATGGATTGTATACACCTTTGCGCATCTCTAATGCACCTTGGATAGACATTTCTATGGATATGTGCTAGGGTTGCCTAGGACCAGAAAAGGTAGAGAAAGTATCTTTGTGGTGGTAGATAGATTTTCTAAGATGTCGCATTTTATTCCTTGCCACAAGATTGATGATGCTACTCATGTTGCTACTTTGTTTATTGAGAATGTGCTTAGGCTACATGGTGTACCAAGAACCATAATGAGTGATAAAGATTCTAGATTCTTGAGTCACTTTTGGAGGAGTTTGTGGGAAAATTGGTTACTCATTTGTTGTTTTCTACTTCTTGTCACCCCTAAACGGATGGTCAAATCGAGGTAGTCAATAGATCATTAAGGAACATGATGAGATCTATAGTGAAAAGGGAAGTACACATCTTGGTAAGAACAATTTCCTTTGGTTGAATTTGCTTATAATAGATCTTTGAATTCTTCTACTTGCATGACACCTTTTGAGATTGTATATGGTTTTAACCATTTGACTCCTTTGGATTTTACTCCTATTTCCCAAGTTGTTGTTTTTGATTTAGATGCACAAAAGAGAGTTGATGCGATGAAGAAGATTCATCAAAGGGTCAAAGCACAACTTGAGGAGAAATATCAACAAGTAGCAGGCAAAAGGAACAAAGGAAGGAAGAAAGTGCTCCTTCAACCCGGTGATTGAGTATGGGTACACCTAAGGAAGGATAGATTTCCAAGCAAAAAAGGAAAGGAAAGCTTATGCCGAAAGGAGAAGGCCCTTACCAAGTGTTGGAGAAGATCAATGACAATGCATACAAGATAGACTTGCCAAGTGAGTATCAAGTTCATAATGTTTTCAATATTAGTGACTTGCTTCCTTTTGTTGTAGGTGATTATGATGATCCGCATTTGAAGAAAAATGCTTATCAAGAAGGGGAGAATGATACACCTCAAGGAACACCAATGGCATCTAGGTCATTCACAAGATCTCAAGCCAAGGAACTAAGAGATTTGCACCTCTTCACCCAGCGTTGGAAGACAATGGTGGAAGACCCTTGAAGGTAAACAATCTGTTGAGGGTGGAGATCTTGGAGGAACATGAAGACTTGGATGATGACCACGTAGAAGGCCATGCCTACGTGGATGGTGATAGGCGCACATGTGTGCCCCTGTGATGACTTAGATGCAAGCATGTGGACCTAGACCATGCTAGCCAATGATTAGAGACTTAGGTTGTAAGATTTCCCTTGTGGGAATAGTAGTTAGACCCATCGGGGGTACTTATTGTAGACAATAAATTACTTATAATCAAGACCGAAAAATATCGCAACAATCGTAGTATTTTATTTTGAATATCTGAGTGTTACAATCTTTATGATTCCTCTGATTCTACTTTTCAACGATAAATAAAAGAGCCTTCGAGATTAATCTTGAATTTTATTTGATTTTAATCCATGTCCTTGAGGCATGATCTTGATCTTGACGTATTTTTAATCCAAGGGATTGCAGCTTGTTCTTGAATCTTCGTCTTGATCTTTTAATCCTTAGAACACTTGAATGCTTGTAGCTTTTAGAGAAATCTGCAGCGTTTGATCCACGAGCTCTCTCTTGCTTCTTGTTATAACTTTTGGTGTCTTTTCAGAGTTATGAAGACCCCTATTTATAGTTGTGGGAGGGAAGAGTTATTATAAGAACAAACTCTTTCCTACCAATCAGATTGAAGAGTGACATGACCGCATTTGATTGGCCAGAACATGTCGCTTGCACATGTTGCGCAATTTCATTGGCCTTTTAATATGACTTAGCATGCCTTGTCATTTTGACACGTGGCATAATCATATTGTCTCTTTCGTTTGATTTGGCGCGCCACATCATTTGACACGTGGCACCAAACTGGGTCTCCAGGAGGATGATATTTTGGGCTTAATGAAGTGAGCTCATCACTTTAGCCCAATTAAATGGACTAGCCCAATGGATTAAGACTTATTTATGTAATCCATATATATTGGACTTATATAATTGATTCAATTATATTAGCCCATAATATTTATTTGGACCAATATGTCTTGAATTTAAAATATAGTCCAGATTATTTCATGAATTTAATTCTAATGAAATTTGTATGCCCTATAAATTCCCCCTACTTCAAGCTTGTTTAAATACAAACTAACGAATGCTAGAGACAAGGCTTGAAGTATGGTTCTGCCAACATTTAATTTAAACATTTTTATCTTTCCCTTTTGAAAATCTTACATATGACCTCTATTGAATAATGTTTGAACAATAAATTCATGAAACCAAATGCTCACGCGATATAATTGCCATCATACCAAGAATTGTGCTAAAGTCAAAGTATCATATCCCTTTGTTGCCTTTTTACATGAACACGTGGATATCCAGTAATCATATTGCTTTGTTTCCAATCTATATTTGAAGTCTTTATATCCTACATTTAATTCACATAACATCATACTCCCTCCGGTCCAAAATAAGTGATTTTTTGCTTGTTTTCACGCATATTAAGAAATTCACCTTTTAACATTAATTAGCAATGAAATTGACCATATTAATCTTTATTATCCCACTTAAATACTCCTAACACATATTCCAACACTATTTACTACAAGGGCAATGTAGGAAAAAAAATAATAAATTCATTCTTGAATTCCAAAAAAATCACTTATTTTGAACCACAAGAAAAATGCCAGAAAATCACTTATTTTGGACCGGAAGGAGTATCCTTTTCCTACTTAAACTTGGAAAATTCTCTTGTCCAATCCTCCAAGAAGGCGAAGCCGCATTACTGTCACAAGTCAAATCCTTCTAGGATACAAATCACAAACATCCCACATCGAGAAATCACTATTTGACAGCCACCTGTTGTTATCTATAAATGCAATACATCTTTCATTCCATTATTACTAATTTCAGCGTTTGCAAATTGGTTTTAGTCTACTTTTAACGACTTGGAAGCATTGTCGAGAAGATAATTTCCCTTATTGTCTTGTGCTTTTTTTGTTTTACTCTGTTGTCTCTTTTTTCTTTTTAGAAGTAACTGCGTAAAACTACGAAATCCTTTATAAGTTCGAGATGAAGACCTTTAAAAGTTGTGGCGAAGATGCATAAAAGCTCGCGATGGAGACCTATAAAATTTGAGCGAAGACCCATAAAAGTTCGCGTAAAGATCCTTAAAAGCTCGTGGTCAAGATTTTTAAAAATTCACAACGAAGACCTTTAAAAATTCGCGATACAGATCTTTAAAAGCTCGTGGTCAAGATCTTTAAAAGTTCACAACGAAGACCTTTAAAAGTTCGCGTAAAGATCCTTAAAAGCTCGTGGTAGAGATCTTTAAAAGTCGGTAGTGGGGACCCTTTAAAAAGTTCGGAACGAAAACCTTAAAAATCCGAATGCCTTTAAAAGTTCGAGACGAATACCTTTAGAAGTTCGCAACGAAAACCTTAAATATTCGAATGCTTTTAAAAGTTCGAGACGAACACCTTTAAAAGTTCGCAACGAAAACCTTTAGAAAAAGTCCGACACAGACATCCTTTTTTTTACGCTTGAGGCGAATTTTATTTTACTTATCCACGCTCTCTTTCAAGATTGCGATTGTTACTCTTCCCTTTTGACTTAGGTACTAACAAATATATATTTTTTATGCATCTTGAACATGGTTTACTTCAGAGACTCAGCATCCTCTTCCTCCATGTCCAAGTACCTTGTAATTTCAAAGCACAAGGATAGTAAAACGGAGACCAGATTACTAGTTGATACACCACTGACCGACTTATATGCAACTTCGTGTCCATCCTTGCAAAATCCATTTCGTTTGGTAGATTGGACCTTTGAAAACACCAAACGTATATTCAAGACATGGACTCTTCGTTCCCATAATCACAAAGTTAAAGATGCGGCCAGTTCCCTCCCATGCTTAGGACGACGAATCCTCATAGGAGAAGTATACTAGAGTGATTTCTTAACTTTTGGTGGCGAATTTCGTTGTATCCCCGGCTATTGGGAGTGGACCGAAGATATTCTTAGTAGGAACCATCGAGCATTGAGGGCCACCAATATTTACGATGCTTTTTATGCCTCATTGTTCACTTATGATCATTCTACAAGTATCATGCAAGCCTTTTGTGAGGCTTGGTTTCCTCTTACAAACACATTGCTTACCTCAGTTGGAGAGTTATCCATATACCTTTGGGAATTGTGCACTATTGGGGGTATGCCTTTAATGGGGTCTCTTTATGAGGAAGTTATTCCAAATACTCGAGAACTTACAGGTGCTTACGACAAGGATAAAATGTTCCTTCCACAAGTCTGTCAACAATTGTTTGATGCATATCACCAACTCCCAGAGGGAAACGCTAAAAATCATAACGTCCCTGTAAGAAGATGGATCGAGTTTTGGAGCAAAAAGGTTTTAAAGTATGAACAACCTCCAGCGAGAAAAGAAAAGAAGCCAGCTCGTCCCAAATCAACCCACAACCCTACTGGAGCCATAGGTAAAATGGTCAATTGGTCGGAAGTTGAAGATGCACTATTTGTTAAACTTGGCGTTGGAAGTGACAAGAAATACAAAGTATACTTGGCTGCTTTTTTATCATGCTGGTTATGTGTCTTTGCGCTCCCTACAAAAGAAGGCGACTTTATTCGGCCTGAGACTTTCAAGATTGCAGGCCTTCTAGCGTGTGGGAAAAGAATTAACCTCGGTGTTCCAGTCTTAGCTAGCATTTACAGGGGATTAAACACAATTTCAAATGGCTCACTACTCGATTATTCTAGAGTTTACTTCCCAATTCATTATGTGTATTGTTGGTTGGCCAACTACTTCAAGACTCATTTTTCTCTAACAAATAGGCCGGCTACTCCTCTGATGGCCATATACTCAGGTGAGGGGACATCGATATACTTTGGGAATGATGACGCGAGAAAACGTATTCATGGAGGAGAAAGTGTCGTATGGACTTCCACAATGCCAAGCAATCCTCAACCGTATTATTATTGTGATGATGGAAACGAGGAAGAGTACGAGTCAAATTATTTTATGAGTATTCGCTCGAATTACCTTCCTTTGAGAAATGGATCGACCTTCATCGTGGAGCCGTATAGCCCTCATCGCTTCAGTCGTCAATTCGTTTTTTATGAAGACATCCCCGGTTACTTGGATCAAGATTTTCGTGAGTGCTCTTTAGACAAAGGATTGGAACTTTTACGAATTTTTGTTTTGTCTAAAAGCAGATGAAATGCCACATTTCCTCCTATTATGCCCAAGATAAAGAATCATGCCTCGTCTGATTATAAGTCTTGGTGGGAAAGAGTGCATGGATGCTTCCTTGAAAACCACTTGCAATCTTTGGTGAATAACGCTGAGCCAGTTACTACTACGCCTTCAGAGATCACGCCTCAAGAGCATAACAGGGAGGGCAAGCCTTCTACTTTAAAATCCAAAGTGGTTGTACCATGCGACGTCAAGTGACCTCCATATAAAGAAGGGACTTGTTCAAGCCCATCAAGCCAATGAGGGTTCCTTTCCATTAGGTACCATTGTTCCTACCTCCAACAAATGCCCGTCCCAAAATGAGAGTGATAGTAGTCATGGAGATCAAAACTTCAAGCGGGTGAAGCCATATTCTAACAAACAAGGAGATGCTAATTTGGGTGTAGTCGAGATTACTGACAACATCCGTAGTTCTTCAAGGACTTTGACGACTATCAAAGAGGTAACGATTAAAACTTTCATATTATTTTATAATATCCAAGTAATTTAACTGGATGTATATCCTTTTCTATACAGGAAAATGGTGTTCACATTTCAATGGTGTCCCACCAAAGCAAGCCCCAAGGTAGTAGCGAATCTGTCGCGGAGCCAGACTCGAGGAAATCACTTCCAATAGCTAAGTCAGACCTATAGGCGACTTCCATTCCTAGTCTTGGAGCGAAATCGGGGCCTAATTTTACCAACGATCAGCACCAACCATGTCTATCTTAGATGGAAGAAAGGTTGTCTTGACTCTTTGCAAGAATTTCATTCTAAATGCCTGCGCTAAAATTCATGCCAAACTCAAGGACCTTACCGCAAACAATGCTTCTTCTCTTCAATTCGAGATCGAAGTAATTCTCGAGGAGATGGACGGAAAGGGTGTGGATATTTCCCCTCTAAAAGGCCTATTGACGTCTTTCTTTGAGCTTGCCACTTCATATGACCAGGCACGGTCAACTCTTTCTGACAAAGTTGTGGATGTTGAAAAATCAGAGTCATGTTTAAGCGCCAAGGAACAATTTGATCTTGTCGTGATTGAGAAAGGGGAGAAGGCTGAGAAATTGTCTGTTGCCAGTCGATCTCTCAAAGAGGCCAAGGAGAAGGTGAAACAATTAAGAGCTCTTCGAGGTATTGCCAAGAAAGAGGTTGAAGAGATTGAATCTAGAGTCTCATTTGCTAAAGAGGAGTACCGTAGATGTTCTGATGTTTCCTTGGCAACTGCTAATGACTTGGCCGACGTGGAGATGAAGAAACAACACCTAGAGGAAACTCTTAAAGACTTGGTCAATTATAATTTGTGTTTAGATTAGTCAATATAGAGTATTTTATTCGCCTTTTTTTTTTCCGCATTTGATTAACTAGCGGCTATTCTTAGGAAATAAAACTCAATCTGTTTTATTTTATATCATGCATTTTCATTAATGCCCCTTCTTCCTTTGCGGTTCAATATCAATAGTTCTTTTCTTATTATGATGTATTGATGTCCCCATGACAGAACTTGGCTTTATTTTAAATGTCGTTGGCGTTCATGTCTCGAAGTTCTCTGTATTTGGAAATACATCCTCCTTTTTCTTTGAGGATAATATTGTTCATCATCTTTGCACCTTTTGGGGGGGGGGGGGGTATATATCTCAATGTGAGAACGTTAAAAATATGAGACATTTAATTTTATTTTAGAAATTAAACTTTAAAATCCAATACATATCTAAAATTCGAAATCAAATACCTTCAGAATCGCCGCAGGTAATATTTTTGAAACCAACTTTAGATTCCACCATGTTGAAATTTCAAATTTGCGCAGTCTCACTAAAAAAATTCATATCTTGGTGTATGAATGTCGAAATCATGACCGCTTCATGTTATGGAAAATAAACTTCGAGATGTAGGACATATCCAAAATTCGGAATCAAATAATTTGAGAATCGTCCCAGATATTATTTTGAACCTAACTTTGGATTCTGACACATTGATAGTTTCAGATTTGTGCAACTTCACCACATTTTTTTTATCTTAGAGTAGAAACGTTGAAATCACGAACCGTTTGATTTTGTGAAAAATAGATTTCGAGATCTAGGACATATTTAAAATTCAGAATCAAACAATCAAGAATCGTCCCGTATATTATTTTGAATCTAACTTTAAATTCTGACACGTTGATAGTTTCAGATTTGCGCGACTTCACCAAAACTTTGATATCTTGATGTAGGAATGTTGAAATCATGAACCGCTTGATTTTATGGCAAATAGACTTCAAGATCTAGGATATATCCAAAATTACGAATCAAATAATATGATAATCATACCAGGTATTATTTGGAATCTAACTTTGAATTCCGATACGTTGACAGTTTTAGATTTGCGCGACTTCACCAAACAATTTGCATCTTGATGTAAAAATGTCGAAATCACGAACCGTTTAATTTTATGAAAATAAGACTTCACAATATAAAACATATCCAAAATTTAGGATTTAATACCTTAGGGATAGTTTCAGTTAATATTTCAAAGTCAGCATCAGAGTTTGATATACCGACAATTTCAAATTGGAGCGAGTTCGCCAAAACTTTTAAGTTTTGGTATGGAAGCCTCGAAGTCACAAGACATTTTTCTTTCTATAAATCAAAATTCAATATCCCCATTCTCACCCAACATCTTGGGTTCAAGTATCACTGAATTTGAAGCATTGTGCCGATGCATCTTTCTTCTTATATTTGTGTTCCCTTTTGACGCCTCTCTTTCTCTTCCCCCCTTTTCTTGGCAGTGAGCGAATATGAAGTCCAAAAAATTTGGAGGTAATGCGAACATGAAGACACAAAAAACCCCCAGACTTTGATGCAAACATTGTCATCATTTCAGTGAAGAAACTATTTTACCATAGCAGCTTGCCCCTTTTAAATCAAATGGGACCCAATGTTTAACAGAAAAATGGTACTCAACTCGATTTTCAAGTGGTGGTTGAATGGATCACATTTCATCGTACTCGAATAACGATTGGGGCACTATGTATATTTTTAACTCATGCGACTAAACTCAGAATGAAACTCTAAGCTGCCTACATACCTCGGTGAAGAGGATCAAGTCATACCGTAGTTCAGAATAGGTGAAATTTTTTATTTTTTTTATTCTTTTTTTTATGTCCTAAGTTTTGCCTAAGCCGCCTCTTTCGAGGTTTTCAACCTAGAGAACTTCTTTTTATGTCATAAATTTTTCCTAGGCCGCCTCTTTCGAGGTTTTCAACCTAGAAAACTTTTTTTTTATGTCCTAACCTTTGCCTAGGTCGCCTCTTTCGAGGTTTTCAACCTAGCAGACTCATTTTTTTAGGTGGGCCGTACACAATTTAGACTCATGCGGGCCAGGAGTGTAGGAACATGCAGTTTAGGATCATGTGTCAAGGAGCGTTGCAACTTCAAGGATAATACTTCTTCAAAAACTTGCATTGATAGGGCCAATTCTCATGCCATCTACATCAACCAGCTTATAAGCCCCGCTTGAATAAGCTTCTTGCACGACATATGGCCCATCCCATTTTGAAGTGAACTTCCCTACAGGTTTATGGGAAGTAATAATGGGTCTTCTTACGGCAAGGACTTGATCTCCTACCTGAAAAGATCTTGGGCGAACTCTTTTATTGAAGGCGCGAGACAATCGAGCTTGATGACATTCAAGACTTTGTTGAGCTTCCAACCTTTTCTCATCAAGAGCCTCCAACTCTACTAATCGAAGTCGAGCATTTTCTTCATCAGTGATGCCTTCTTGAATAGCTTATCGTAATGAAGGTATTTGATGCTCGAGTGGCAAGATGACTTCAACTCCATAAACGAGTGCATAAGGGTTCGCTTGTGTTGGCGTGCAGTGAGTTTTCCTATATGCCCACAGAGCTTCCTCCATACGCATGCCAATCCCGTTTGGATTTGGAGATGACTTTCTTTAACAAGTTGCATAGTGTTTTGTTGAATGCCTCAGCTAGGCCGTTGGCGGCAACATTGTACATAGAAGAGTTACATTGCTTGAAACCAAAGAGATCAGAAATCTTGTTCATCAACCTATTATCAAATGGCTTTCCATTACTCGTTATTATGTAACGAGGAATGCCAAAGCGATAGATTATGTTTACTCAGATGAAACTTGCAACAATTTCCTTCTTTACCTCCTTAAGAGCAACAACTTCAGCCCATTTTGAGAAGTAGTCAGTTGCAGACAAGATGTATAGGTTCCCACTAGAGGACTTAGGCAGTGGTTGTCACGAACCAACCGATGAACCGCGACGGGCACTCGGTACCCTACTCAATCGAGTACCAACATAACGTATATTTTCGTGTCATACTATCATAGATAACTGAACCGGAGAGGCTGCCGTGAAATAGTTAGAGTACAACATGTTATACCAACTTATACATAACACATATGGGCCTCTAAGATCAAAATAACCGCTCGTATACTGAACATAGGCCGACAAGGCCATACAATCTTTTACGTACATGACATCTGTCGACAAGCCTCTAAGATTACATAATGTTCATAAAGGTCGGGACAGAATCCCACCATACTGTGATGACCCAAAAGGTCATCCCGTGTAATTTTAACTAAATCTGTGTTCCAAGGCCTGAAAGCCTCCGTTTATCTCACCTCGATATGCGTGCGTAGCCCGGTCGCGTAGCCGGGAGCCTTTATGTGGAAAAGTGATAAAATGTTGAATTTATGATGATTATTTGAATACAGTTGACTTTGGTCAACATTTTTGGTAAACGGACCCGAAGCTGTGATTCGACGGTCCCGGAGGGTCCGTAGGAAAATATGGGACTTGGGTGTATGCCCGGGATCGAATTCCGAGGTCCCAAGTCCTAGAAATGAATTTTTAAAGGAAATTGTTTTCTTAAAATAATAAATGCTTTTGAAAATGAAATTTGATGTGAAACCTGTGTGATCGGGACCGTATTGTGGTTCCGGAGCCCGGAACAGGTTCAATATGTTTTTATTGAGTTATCTGTGGAATTTGGTAAGAAACGGACTAAGTTTGACGTGATTCAGACTAAAAGTGGAAAATATGAGAGTTTAAGATGTTGTGAAATATTACAATGATTTCGAGGCCTAATTCGTGGTTTTTGATGTTAATTTGGTGGTGTGACTGTACGAGTGAGTCCGTAGGATGTTTTTGAGGTTGTGTGTATAATTAGTGTTGAGCCCAGAGGGTTCGGGGGAGTTTCGGGTAGGTTCCGGGGTGTTTTTAGACTTAGAACACAACAATTGCAGATTAGAAAGGGGGCTAGGTCTCTGAACCTGTAGAGCGGTCCGCGGTCGACCTTTCGCGGTCCGCGGTGGACCTTCGCGGTCGCCCCAGCGCGGTCCGCGGTGGGGGAGTTTCATAGAGGTTCGCAGTTGAGGCCTTTGCGGCCGCGGTCGCTCTAGCGCGGTCCGCGATGGAGGCCTGGGAGGGGTATATATAAACGGGATTTTCACTTATTTTCTATTTTTCAAAAACCCTAAAAACATAAGAGGCGATTTTCTAAACACTCTTTCTTCTCCAAAACATTTGTAAGTTATTTCTAACTCATTTTCTTTACTCCTTAACTTCTTTTTACAAGATTTTATCCTAGAATCTAGGATTTTTATGGGGGAACTGGGAATTTTGGGTAAAACCTAAGAATATTGAAATTTGGGAATTTAGACCTCAATTTGGGATTGGATTCCAAAACTAATTATATCCCCGAGCTAGGGGATGAATGGGTAATCGGGATTTGGTCCGAATTTCGAGTTTGGACCAAGCGGGCCCGGGGTCGATTTTTGACTTTTTGGAGAAAACCTTAGAAAACGCATTTCCAAGCATTAGAACTTATTTATTTAGCATTTATTGATATAATCAAGTAACTTGTGGCTAGATACGAGCGAGTTGGTGGTGGAATCAGGAGGTAAAGCGACAATAGAGGCTTGATTGTGTTCGTGGCATCGAGGTAAGTGTTTGGCCTAACCTTAGCTTGAGGGAATAGGTGTTGAGTCGTATGTGCTACTTGTTTATACCATGTTCAATGTATAGGTGAGGTGACGAGTACCTATATATTGTTTTTCAAGCATGCACGTGAGTCGGTTTTTGATGTATTACATGTTTTTCTTCGATATTCATTGTGCTATGAAGTAGATTTCATTTTGGAAGTTATTCAATTTTTGAAAATACTTGATAAAGGACATGTGATAAGTTGTTTTCAGTTGAGGATTGTTTTTATTAAGTTATATACTCGAAAGATATTGGTTATAGCTGAGTCCCTTGCCGGGACAGTATTATTTCGATTGTTGTTCCCCTGCCAGGTGGTTATGAATTGTACTTCCTACTGTTGATTTCCTTGCCAAGTTGTTGTTTGATGTTGATTGGGTGAGGAAGAGTGTAAATAACTAAGGGTGATGCCATGTATTCATTTTATTTATTGCATTGTGAGGAAGAGAGTAAAAGCACGAAGGGTGATGTCGTGCCATGATTTTACATTTAAAAGCACGAAGGAAGATGCCGTGCCCTTTTATTTATTTATTGCATTGTGAGGAAGAGAGTAAAAGCACGAAGGGTGATGTCGTGCCATGATTTTACATTTAAAAGCACGAAGGAAGATGCCGTGCCCTTTTATTTATTTATTGCATTGTGAGGAAGAGAGTAAAAGAACGAAGGATGATGTCGTGCCATGATTTTACATTTAAAATCACGAAGGAACATGTCGTGCCCTTTTATTTATTTATTGCATTGTGAGGACAAGAGTAAAAGCACGAAGGGTGATGCCGTGTACTTATTTTGGTAAGGATGAGAGTAAAGCACGAAGGGTGATGCCGTGTATTTGTTCGTGTGGTTACTTCCCGTTGGCTTACTCCTCTATATTGTTGCCTTGCTCAGTTATTCATTATTGTTCTCTCTTGTTTCCCCCATTATTTGTCCCCCGTCTTGCCGTACTTAAATATTTATTTCCTGTTATTTCCCTGTTATCTATTGTAGAACTGTACAGGTGATTTGTTGTTGTCGTGTCTAGCCTCGTCACTACTTCGCCGAGGTTAGGCTCGGCACTTACTCAGTACATGGGGTCGGTTGTACTGATGCTACACCTGCATTTCTTTATGTTGTGCAGATTACGGAGACGGACCCAGTGGACAGTGATAGAGGGAGTGTCCTTCAGTCCACACAGGCGACACCGAGGTAGTCCCGCAGACGTTCGTGGGCCTTGGCGTCACCATTCATCTTTTCCTTTCTGTCTTATTTGTAATTCCAGACAGTTATACTTGTTCAATCCAGACTCTTGTTGTAGAAATCTTAGACTGTCCGTGATATTTGTATCACCAGGTCTGGGGGTTTATATACGTAAATTTCGTATTATTATTATATTAAGTTGTTAAACTCGTAGCTTCCGCATTCTTATTTAATTGTTCATACTTACTATTTTCCTTTTATGTCATAAATAAAGGATATAGCAAACTTTAACCCAAAACGTTGGCTTGTCTAGCGGGTACAACGTTAGACGCCATCACGGCCTGAAGGTGGGGTTTCGGGTCGTGACAAGTTGGTATCGGAGCTCTAGGTTGCTTAGGTCTCACAACTCACGGACAAACTTGGTAGAGTCTGAGGGATCGGTACAGAGACGTCTGTACTTATCCCCTAGAGGCTGCAAAGTTAGGAATAACTTCATTTTTTCCTCTTCTCTGTCGTGCGATTTGAATTCTAAATGCTGATAGAGTTTCTATTCTATTCTCTCGCTGATGGCGAGAACGCGTGCTTCCTCATCTACCGATAAGCAACCCGATCCTCCTGTTGCAGCTCCTACGAGGGGCCGAGGACGAGCTAGAGGCCGAGGTAGGGGCAGGGCTCAGCCCAGAGCAGCAGCCCCGGTAGAGGACCCACAGGTAGACTTTGCCGGTGAGGTTCCTGCTCAGACGATTCCAGTGGGACCAGCTCAGGTCCCAGAGAGGTTCATTGCCACCCCGGTTCTTCAGGACGCTCTAGTCCACTTAGTGGGACTTATGGAGAGTGTGGCTCAGACCAGTCTTCTTCCTACATCACCAACCGTCTCTCAGGCTGGGGGAGGGACCTAGACTCCTGCTACTCGCACACCAGAGCAGTTAGCCACTCAGTTCCAAACTCCAGTACCTCAGACCGCTGGAGCAGCGCAACAGGGTATTGTAGCACCGGCAGTTGACGGAGAAACCATGTCTGCTGATGCCCTATGGAGATTGGATCGGTTCACCAAGTTATTCCCTACTACTTTTACTGGTGCACCATCAGAGGATCCCCAGGATTACTTGGAGAATTGTTATGAGGTTCTTCGGAACATGGGCATCGTGGAGACTAATGGGGTCGATTTTGCTACATTTCGTCTTTCTGGTACCGCCAAGACTTGGTGGGAGACTATTGCTTGACCAGACCAGCTGGGTCTGCACCTTTGACTTGGGCTCAGTTCTCCGAGTTGTTCTTGGGGAAGTTTCTTCCAGTTACTTAGAGGGAGGATCTTCGGAGGCAGTTTGAGCGCCTCCAGCAGAGAACTATGACTGTTACTCAGTACGAGACTAGGTTCATTACTCTGGCCCGACATGATATCATGATACTCCCTACTGAACGTGAGAGAGTGAGGAGGTTTATGGAGGGTCTAGCTCAGCCTATTAGACTTCAGATGGCCAGGGAGAAAAGCACTGATATTTCATTTCAAGATGCGGCTAATGTGGCCAGGAGGATCGAGATGGTTTTATCACAGGGCAGTGGTCAGGGGGCTGATAAGAGACCTCGTCATTTCGGTCGATTCAGTGGCGCCTCATCTAGGGGCAGAGACTCTTTTTCTCGAGGTCATCCTCCTAGACCATACCAGTCGGCACTTCAGGTATCCCGCAGTGCACCACCACCTCTACTAGTGCACCACCAGCTCCTATCAGTGCACCGCCGCTTCAGGGCTTCCCGGGTGGTTATTCTGGTCGACAAGGTCAGTTCCAGAGTCAGCAGCCTCAGCAGCAGAGGTCTTGTTATTCTTGTGGTGTTTCAGGGCACATTGCCAGGTATTTCCCCCGAGCTTCTGGTAGTTCTCAGTATCACGGTTCCCGTGCCATGATTCCCGTACCAGATGTACCCCCACCCCCTCAACCAGCTAGGGGTGGAGGACGAGGTGTCAGAGGTGGAGGTCAGACTCATAGAGGTGGAGGACAGGCCACGAGAGGTATAGGTCAGGCCACAGTAGGTCGACCTAGAGATGTTCAGGTTGGAGGGGCTCCGCCCCATCGCTATGCTATTCCGGCTAGGCCTGAGGCTGAGGCCTCCGATGCAGTTATTACAGGTATGGTTTCAGTTTGCAGCAGAGATGCTTCGGTTTTATTCGATCCCAGTTCTACCTTCTCCTATGTGTCTTCATATTTTGCCCTTTATCTAAGTATGCCCCATGATTCCTTGAGTATTTCTGTATATGTGTCTACCCCGGTGGCTGACTCTATTGTAGATCGAGTCTACCGGTCGTGTATAGTGGTTACTGGTGGTCTTGAGACCCGTGTAGACCTCTTGCTTCTTGATATGGTCGATTTCAATGTCATCTTGGGGATGGATTGGTTATCTCCCTACCATTCGATTTTGGACTGTCACGCCAAGAATGTGACTTTGGCCTTACCAGGAGTACCTTGTTTGGAGTGGAGAGGGACTCCTAGTCATTCTTCCGGAAGAGTTATTTCATATACGAAGGCTCGGCGCATGGTCGAGAAGGGTTGCTTGGCCTATTTGGCCTATGTTTGTGATTCTAGTGCCGAGGTTCCTTCTATGGAGTGTGCCCGTGGTTCGTGAGTTTCCAAAGGTATTCCCTGCTGACCTGCCGGGTATGCCACCCGACAGGGATATTGATTTTTGTATTGAGGTAGCTCTGGGCTCTCATCCCATTTCTACTCCGCCGTATCGTATGGCCCCGCTAGAGTTGAAGGAGTTGAAGGACCAGTTGCAGGATTTTTTTGATAAGGTCTTCATTAGGCCTAGTGTTTCCCCTTGGGGTGCCCCAGTGTTGTTCGTTAAGAAGAAAGATGTCTCAATGAGGATGTGTATTGAGTACTGGCAGTTGAATAAGGTTACTATTAAGAATAAGTATCCTTTGCCGAGGATTGATGATTTATTCGACTAGCTTCAGGGTGCTACAGTGTTTTCCAAGATAGACTTTAGATCTGGGTACCATCAGATGAGGATTAGGGCGTCTGATGTCCCTAAGACAGACTTTCGCACTCGGTATGGGCAGTATGAGTTCTTGGTGATGTCATTTGGGTTGACAAATGCCCCCGCTGCTTTTATGGAGTTGATGAACCGAGTGTTCAGGCCCTATTTGGACTCGTTTGTTATAGTCTTCATTGATGATATTTTGATTTACTCCCTTAGCCGAGAGGAACATGAGCAACACCTTCGAGTCGTCCTCCAGACTTTGAGAGATAGTCAGTTGTATGCCAAATTTTCTAAGTGTGAGTTCTGGTTGAGTTCGGTGGCATTTCTAGGCCATGTTGTGTCGGTAGAGGGTATTCAGGTGGATCCCAAGAAGATTTCAGCAATCAGCGATTGTCCTAGACCCACTTCAGCTACAGAGATTCGGAGCTTCTGGGGCTTACCAGGTTATTATCGCCGATTTGTGGAGGGTTTTTCATCTATCGCCGCCCCGATGACTAGGTTGACTCAGAAGGGTGCCCGGTTCAGGTGGTCTGATAAGTGTGAGGCGAGCTTTCAGAAGCTCAAGACAACCTTGACCACGACATCGGTGTTAGTTTTGCCCACAGGTTCAAGGACTTATACCGTGTATTGTGATGCTTCACGAGTTGGACTGGGTGCAGTGTTGATGCAGGATGGCAAGGTTATAGCTTATGCCTCATGTCAGTTGAAGGTTCACGAGAAGAACTATCCAGTTCATGATTTGGAGTTAGCAGCTATTGTTCATGCGTTGAAGATTTGGAGGCATTATCTGTACGGGGTGCCATGTGAAGTGTTCACGGATCATAAGAGTTTGTAGTATCTATTCAAGCAGAAAGAGTTAAACATGAGGCAGAGGAGATGGTTAGAGCTGTTGAAGGATTATGACATTACCATCTTATATCATCCGGGGAAGGCCAATGTAGTGGCCGATGCTTTGAGCCGGAAGTCAGCTAGCATGGATAGTCTTGCCTATCTATCAGTCGGAGAGCGACCGTTTGCTTTGGATGTTCAGGCTTTGGCCAACTGGTTTATGAGGTTGGAGGTTTCTGAGACTGGCAGTGTTTTGGCCCATACTGTGGCCCGTTCCTCATTGTATGACCGTATTCGGGCCAGGCAATATGATGATCGTCATTTATGCATTCTTAGAGATACGGTCCGGCACGGAGGTGCCAAGCAAGTCACAATTGATGATGAGGGAGTTCTGAGGATGCAGGGTCGTATTTGTGTACCCGATGTTGACGGTATTCGTGAGTTGATATTGCAGGAGGCCCATAGTTTCCGGTATTCCATTCATTCGGGCGCCGCAAAGATGTACCAGGACTTGCGGAAGCATTATTGGTGGCGGAGGATGAAGAAGGATATTGTAGCCTATGTAGCTCGGTGCTTGAACTGTCAGCAGGTTAAGTACGAGCACCAGAGACCCGGTGGTTTGATGCAGCAAATCGAGCTTCCCGAGTGGAAGTGGGAGAGTATCACCATGGATTTCGTATTTGGGCTTCCACGGACTCAGAGGATGTTTGATGCGGTGTGGGTCATTGTGGATATGCTGACCAAGTCAGCACACTTCATTCCTGTATTAGTTTCGTATTCAGCGGAGAGGTTGGCAAAGATCTATATGAGAGAGATTGTTCGATTGCATGGCGTGGCCGTATCCATTATTTTAGACCGAGGTACTCAGTTTACCTCCCATTTCTGGAGAGTGTTTCAGCGTGAGTTGGGCACACGGGTTGAGTTGAGCACAACATTTCATCCTCAGACGGACGGACAGTCCGAGCGTACTATTCAAATTTTGGAGGATATGTTGCGGGCATGTGTCATTGACTTTGGAGGTTCATGGGACCAGTTCTTGCCTCTAGCTGAGTTTGCCTACAACAACAGTTATCAGTCGATCATTCAGATGGCCCCGTACGAGGCGTTATATGGTAGGCGGTGTCGGTCGCCAGTCGGATGGTTTGAGCCGGGAGAGGCTAGATTGTTGGGTTCTGAGTTAGTCTAGGATGCCTTGGACAAGGTGAAGATCATTCAGGATAGACTTCGTACAACTCAGTCCAGGCAGAAGAGTTATGCGGATCGCATAGTTTGTGATTTGGCACTTATGATAGGAGATCAAGTATTTCTTTGGGTGTCGCCCATGAAGGGCGTGATGAGGTTTGGAAAGAAGGGAAAGTTGAGCCCTAGGTACATTGGTCCATTTGAGATTCTTGATAAGGTAGGGGAGGTGGCCTACAGACTTGCTTTTCCACCGAGTTTATCGGCCGTACACCCTGTGTTTCACGTATCTATGTTTTGAAGGTATATTGCGGATCCATCTCATGTACTTGACTTCAATGGTGTCCAGTTGGACAAGGATTTGTCTAACGAGGAGGAGCCGGTAGCTATATTAGACCGGTAGGTGCGACATTTGAGATTGAAGAGTTATCCATCTATCGGGCGGTCATGAAACGCAGCGTTCCCAGGCAAAAGGGACGTCAATACGAATAATGTACCGAGTATGTATGGCACATAAATAAGTACATAACAGACATGGAAGAAATATAGAGTAAATGAACCTATAAGTCTGGATAACTCTGTAAATCATGAAATAATTATAGTTTCATGCATATGCGTATGAATGCCATGTCGTGCATAGGTACATGTTTCATAACATCATTAGGACTCTGAGGGCATCCCATCATATCATCTCGGTCACTGTGGGCAAAATTATCAACGTATACCAGCTGATCAAGTGGTGGTGCGTATATAACGCCATAACCTTTCCCATATACATATATATACGCGTATATAACTCCATCTGGTCATGGGTCAATGTGCATGTATAAATGCATATGGAATACGCTAATAAAATCTCTCAGTACGTCATAAGGCCATTATGCCTCTAATTAATATCATGAAATAAACTTTAACAACTTATATATTTCTGAGACCCATGAACAGATGATAGAATAATATGGTACATGGAAGAATAAGAATATACATATCTTTAGCATTTCTACGAATATAGTATTTTATGGAAGTTGTGCATTTTCTCGTTTCATTTGTTCATATGATCATGCCAAAAAGAAAGATGGGATAACATTAACATACCTGAACCGATTCTCTTTTTGCGAAAACACGTAACGGCGGATCGAAGTAGGAAAATATCCGTATGATATTCTTGAGAAAGATTGTACCGGGCTTTCTTTGAATTAACATTTCAAGTTGGACCTTGTACTATTTCAGAGAATTTCACGTCTGGATACCGTAACAATTCAGAGAGCTTTAACGTTTGGACATTGTAAAAATTCAGAGAGCTTTAACGTTTGGACGTTGTAAAAATTCAGAGAGCTTTAACGTTTGGACGTTGTAAAAATTCAGAGAGCTTTAACGTTTGGACGTTGTAAAAATTCAGAGAGCTTTAACGTTTGGACGTTGTAAAAATTCAGAGAGCTTTAACGTTTGGAAATTGTAAAAATTCATAGAGCTTTAATGTTTGGACATTGTAAAAATTTAGAGAGCTTTAACGTTTGGACATTGTAAAAATTCAGAGAGATTTAACGTTTTCTGTGTATGGTTTTAGAACTTGATATAAGTATTTTGAGAATGGAAAGTTGGTTTTTGCATTCAAGATCTTTAGGAATTAATACATAAAGTTGAAACTAAATTTTTAGAATGAGATGTGTCTTGAATTCGGTTGCCACCTACTCTTAAATGACTCTTAGTCATTTGATCAGAATGTGGCTTGTTGCCACGTCACTCTTCCCATCTTTATCCAAAGTTTTTCAATTAATTTAATTAGGTAATATCTTGCTACCCAGTGATTATTCAGGTACCTGTATAATTAAGAATTGTCTCAAATTACTTAAAATTCTACTTATTTTTAATACACTTTATATATCCCACTATCATGGTTATATGGTACCTTGTACGGTACTAGTCCGTAAATATCAGGTATTAGCGCTCGGCCCGCATTTTATCCCCACATGCCAAACTTGGACAAAAATTTATTTTCTTTGACTTGCTCCTTTTCACCTTCACGAATTAACTCATCACTTGTAAAATAGCATAATCCTTATAATCTCCAAATAATCTTTTCCTTGGACTGATGTTACTTACCTTACGACAAATTCAACGTACAATACTACATGGTGCAACATCGTCGTAATTTAGTATTGCGAAGCGTAACATCATCGTAATATAATACTGTGGGGCGTAATATCGACGTAATATTGCGGGGTGTAACATCATTTCCCCTTTCGAACATTCGTCCTCGAAGGTTGACTGATGGCCTTATCTTTCTCATAACCTATAGGTCTTGCGAATACTTTAGTACTCGTCTTGCCATCTAGGCGACTCAATGAATCCCAGAGGCCAGGGCATTCCCCCCTTTAAGCCTCTTTCTCACGCCACGACTTGTAGTCGGAATCCTTCTAATCTCGTAACTGTTGCTACCTTCTATCATGCAGCCTTTACGACTCTAACTTTGTATGTGCGCCCGACTCTCCTCTTCTCTTCCAGTTTTTAGCCAATCTCTAGGCTTCACTTTGTGAACATATACAAAATTATGTCAAGATGTCCCTCTAAGCGTCATTATATTACTACATATAAGTATGCCATATTATACCAAAATTCTTACTTCGATTTATCGTTACTGAGATCTGCTACCGAACTCCAGGTTACTCTCGTTATCCTATATGCACAAAGCTAAATCCTTTAACATTCTTCATTCTTGTTCATCTTAAGTATGATGGCCAATCTCATCCCGTACTTTGCAACTTTTACCCATCTATTGTTGATTCACCTCAGTGTTGATCTACAATTATCCATTGATAACTTGAAATTTCTTACGTAATATATTTCCACTAAGGCTTATGCTGTATCGAGGAATATTTGAGGTGATTTTCCTGATCCACTTAGGGGCGATATTGTATTTCAATAGTCGTATTTTATAGCATCCCAATGTGATTCACCTTACGTTTTTAATTCCGTACAATTCATGAAATCCTCTTCAAATCATTACTCAGTCGAAGTCCCAAACGTCATCCTTTATCTATCACAATTTCACCCTCATTCCTTACCAAGGAACCATTCCATTTTTTTCTAGGTATTATTAGTCTTAGACTCCTTTGAGTTCATTCAGGCTATACTGAACTTTCTATAACTTAGAGAAACCATTAGCTTTCTTGTTTTCATGGGTTTAATCCCGAGGACTTATACGTTCGTATCACCTTCTCACTCTCCCTTTCTCGTTCTTACTCCTGTCATAAAACTTTGTCGCTTCACTATACTTTAGCTTGTGACCTATACATATCTATTTATACTATTCGCGGCCTTCCTTCAACTTGCTTGCACCATATATTTCCTTATGTTGTTCTGGAACATCAAGTGAGACATCACATTGTCTCTAACTCTTCTTTACTCTCTTGACTAGATCTCTCGGTACTTAGAAACCATAGGCTGGAAGGTACGCCAATGACAACGCTCCTATCATTCCTGGATATTGAATCCTAGTGCTTCTAGCCTTCTATTCGAAGCATGGACTATTCGCAATATTCTTCCCTTGAGTATCTTGTACGTTGTTCACCTTCACCTTACTTACCTTAAAAATTTTCATCGTATCTTTTATCTCTTTCATGACCACCCTTCCACATAGATATAATTCACGTCCATAACTTGAAGCTCTATTACTTGCACCTCTGGTGCCTATACAATCAAGTGGGAGCTCCATAATGAATTCTTATAAGGCTGGTATTTTTCTAACTGGCTTTATCGTAGAGCCGTTATAGAATATGGTTGTTGTACTATCCCTTTGGTACCTCTGATATTAAGGCTGGTCCTGCAATGTTCTCGATCATGATTTTTATAATTTTCTAGGTCCAATAATCAGACTCCTGATTTGATGTAACTCTTTAGTTTCCTCTTTCCCTTTGATCAACCTTCGTGTAGGCTTAAGCTATCTTCCGATCTGCGGCTCATGGTATTAGTTATTACTTTAGTCCTTTGTCTAACAATTCAATTCTTTGTCCATGACCTGGATTCAATTCTTTCTTTTAACTTATATCAGAGTCTTCTACGACTGTATGATCGTCAATATATATATATGTATACTCCGAAATCGCAAGTGCATTCATAACGTAACCAACTCTAGATCATTGATCGAATAATTCCTCTCCTTCCTTCTCAACTTTCTTTAAACATAAGCTATTACTTTTATGGTCTTCTGCCTCCTTGTTTTTTGCATACTTAGCTTATCTTAGTTCCCATGCATGCTGGAATTTTCGTGTAACTCATGCAATCTTGAATATTACTTTTGACTTTACTTCCCGTTTATTAGCCACGGTAGGTGCCACTTTCTTATGGAGTGCATACAATGTTGTAGGGAGACTCTTGTTACAAGACCATTTACTCTTTAGGTCACTCTGCTTAGGTTGAAGCCTCCTTCCTTATTTCCTTAGCTAGTCTTTCGTTGTCGTACTTTAGGGAGGACCCTCTGAATCTTGTAAAGCTGCGAGCTTATTTACGTCATATACTTGACAAAATTTTTGATGTCCCTCCTCGCCTATAATTATCCGTGGTTACTTACCTCCACACCTTTGTGCTTGTAGGGTTTCCTATAAACTGATATTTTGACTGTTTTTTCCCAGTGGCTTTCTCTTTTATTTCAGTAACACTCATACGGTACCTTTAACTACCTCGACTCCTATATATACCTCAAGTGTTACAATGAAATTATTGCGAGACTGAATTCACTATATTTGGTTTTACTATGCTTATCTTGCACGATTTGTTGATTTGTCTGTGTCCTCTTGTCTAGCCATTAACTAGGCTCTTCCTGAATCAACTACTAACTACTCGTTGACCCATTCTCATATCAATATTCCGTGTAATCTTCCTTAGGTTATTTCCTTTGTATTAACTTACGTCTCCTACTGGTTCCTTATTTATCAATAACATCTCGGGCAGGAACCCTTACTTCCTCTCCTTGACGTTGTGTCTGCATAATGTTCTGGAATCGTAGCATATCTGTAGGCTCTGAATAAGTGCAATCTTGTCCCTTTTTCATTTTTTTTATCGCGTTCTTCCTTTACCATTCCATAATTACTAGAACCCTTTAATTCTGACTTAATGCCACATCATTCCATATTCCCCCCTTTAGGGGAGTACTATGGAGCTATAAGGACCTGCCTATAGATGTTTTTCCTCTTTATCTTTGGCGTCTTTTCACATCATCGATAACCCTCACTCGCCTTGCGGTAATCCTTCTGTACCAAGGATAATAAATTTCCTTACTCACGAGGGAAACGCCTAGTGTAACTGGCACCTATAGTCTTTTAAGCTTAACTTTGCTCACATTGCTTACTTTTAGGGAAGCGTTTTCCTGAATAATTGTTCTCAGAATTCCTTATGAATCTTCTTCTGTGGTCCATTCTATAATCGCAGGAACGCAATCTAAAATTCTCATGATGCTGACTATCATCAAATCACTTAGCTCCTAATTCATGTTTAGTTTATCTTGTTCACCATCCCATACTGATTTCTATTACTCTGGGGATTAACTCTCCCTTCTGGTAGTCGCGTTGGAGTCACAGACTTATTTCTTGAAATAAGGATATAACTTTATGGCTTATACTCTTTTGTTGTCTCAAGGCCTGTCTCCTCTCGTCTTTTCCTTCACTAGTCATATATCCTATAATATCGTCATTTGTTTTCTACCGTTGACACCCATGAATCATATCTTACTCATAACGCTTCATTAATTCTCTTCTCACTTCCTGCTAACATTTCTGTCTAACACTTTATTTTGAAAATTACAACAGGACATTCCTTTGCTTTTAGCTCCCCTATCTTCATCTACTAGCTCTTTGGGTTGCCTAACATTCTTTCTTTACTAGGGACGAGAGCAATACTAAGGTAACATTTATCCTTTCAAGGCTTCCAGTTCCCATCTTTATAGTACTCATATCTAGCTGTATTATTTTAGAGTGTACCATCTGTGTGTCTCACAAGGAGATTTTGTTAGCACATTTACAATATCCTTCAGAAATGTCAACTAATGAAAGCAATCCAACCATCATTTTGGGTTACTCTAACCCTAGCCAGTTCCTGATATTTGTCCTTCTCCTAACTATTTTTGTTAGCTCCCATGGAGCATAATTGAGATGGGTGTGACTAATTGTGCATACCTCTGTTACAATTGAAGGTATTTCGAAATGCTTATATCTCTGCTTGAATTGTAAATACTGTTAATCTTCATTAATTGGGTACCTCCTACCCTTCTTCACCTTGCTTCTTTTACTTGATGAAACTTATGTTTACCATCCGATTCTCTTATTCTTTTTTACCGTAAGAATGGATAGACATTCTTGCCTTAGGGATCCTTATCAAGAAACTTACACGTCTTGGTACATACATGTTCTGCTGAATACCTCAAATTTATCCATCATAAGCATGATGAAAAAATCGAGTTCCTCTGACTCAACACTTCCACAACTATATCTCTTATCAACCGTCTTATTGGATGTAGGCATCGTCGTATTATGAATAAGATAGAGTTAGGAGATTGAGTTCTTACAATTGAGCTCTATGACACGATCTAGAGTTATAAGAAAGAGTGACAGTCATAAATGCCATGTAGCTTCCTGCTTATAAGTGTGGTGCACGACACACCCATAAACAAGACTCTACTATACACGTGATGTGTTAGTAATTTGTTTTGATGATATAACAAACTTTTATGTAAAGAACCAGATAAAGGACCTGATGCGTAACAAGCACAACCAGTCAGCATAGACTCACAAGAAATTTGGGCAGTGTACATTTGAACACACAAGGAACAGACTAGGGACATGATCCCTTGACATTCCCCTGACAGAAGTACAAGTCAACTTTACAGTTGGAAAGCAATGGCAGAAAGTGACTGCCTGCACAATGCACGAAGAAATCTGGGCAGTGTACTGTTGAACTCATAAGGAATAGATGAGGGACCTGATCCCTTGACAGTCTCACAGACAGAAACACAAGTAAACTATACAGCTGGAAAGCTGTGACAGAAAAGTGACTGCCTGCAACCGTACACGCTACAATGCAGTAACACTGCAGCAGTAACTTCCCATTGGTTGTAAAGTGTACCTTCACGATATGGGTATCCTTCTTGGAATGTCCTAGGGATATAATATCTTGTTTGGAGACAAACAAGATATTCACTTGGGCATTTTACTACATTCTTCATAGCATTGAAGATCTGCTCCATTGTTGAAGGCTCAAGTATGTCAAGAACAAGAAGACAACTCCACTACGGACCAGTCCCACCACGAGTATATGTGTGTCCTTAGTTGAGTTGTAATCTTGTGTTTTGTTCTTCATTGTAACTCCTATCTTGCTTTCTTAGCAGCTTTGTTTTAGGAAACTCAAAATCATAAACCATCCATGTTTGTGTTGTGACTAGTGTAGTCATAAGTTAAGTCTTTGTAACTAGTGAGTAACAAAGTGGCTTGTAATAAGTGTATTACAAGTTAGTGTATTGAAGTCTTTGTAAGAGAGTCACTACAAAGTGGCTTGTAATAGTTGAGATTACAAGTTAGTGAAGTTGAAATCCTACCAGTGTAGGTCGTGGTTTTTGTCCCCTTGAGTTGGGATTTTTCTACGTAAAAATCCAGCGTCTCTTCTACTTGCTGTCTCTATGTATTTTTTGAGTGAACAGGTTGAGGACCAGGTCCCCTTACCGTTTGGTTTTACAGTCTATTGCTTACGGTGGGAACTGATATAGAACCAGGTTCTCTATACAGTTTGGTGGACGCTTAGTTTTATCAATTGGTATCAGAGTAGGTTCTTTAAGGTTAACACCTAGAAAGGATCTCTAATGGCTGCTCCACCCAACTTTGAAGAAGGACAATCAACCTGTAGACCCCCAAGATTCAACGGCCAATACTATGGTTGGTGGAAAACAAGAATGCATGACTTCATTATGGTTGAAGACTCCGAGATTTGGGACGTGCTTTGTGATGGTCCCTTTGTCCCTATGAAGGCTGTTGGAGAGGGAACAAACACTGTTCCAAAGACAAGAAAAGAATACAATGGTGCTGACCGAAAAGCTGTTGAGAAAAACTTCAAGGCGAAGAAGATTCTTGTGTTTGGTATTGGACCAATCGAGTATAATCGCATCTCGGCATGTGAATCTGCCAAGGAAATTTGGAAAGCTATTCAAACGGCTCACAGAGGGACTACTCAGGTAAAGCAATCTAAAATAGATATGCTGACAACTGAGTATGAACTCTTTAAAATGAAAGAGGATGAGTCCATTCAAGAGATGCATACCCGCTTCACCTCCATAATCAATGAGCTTCATTCACTTGGTGAAATCATTCCAACCAACAAGCTAGTACGGAAGATACTTAGTGTTCTACCAGGTTCCAGGGAGAGCAAGGTTAATGCTATCACTGAAGCCAAAGACTTGCAGAAGCTGACTATTGACGAGCTTATTGGAAATCTCAAAACTTATGAGATGAAAAGAAAGAAAGATAATGAAATAAGAGAGACCAGGAAGGAGAAGAACCTGGTTCTCAATGCTGCCAACAAGGATTCAAGTGGTGATGAATCCGACATGGAGTATCTCACTCAAAAATTCCAAAAGATGATTCAAAGGAATGGTGGCATACCAAGAAGAGGCAGTTCGAGCAATCCTAGAAACTATTATCTATGTCACAAGTGTGGAAAGCCAGGACACTTTATCAAGGACTATCCACTTCTGAAGCAGGAGCCTTACAAGCACAATTCTGATAAAACTGCAAAGAGGAACCAGGTTCCTGACAAACAATTCAGCCGAAAAAGTGCAGCTGACATTGTTGTGAAGCAAGCTCTTGCTGCATGGGGAGACTCCTCTAGTGAATAAGAAGAGGAACCAGAAGCAGGAAACAGTTTCATGATGACAGTAGATAAAGAGGCCAAGGAGTATGAGTCAATCTTTGCACTCATGTCCAAATCTGATGATGATGAGGAGGACAAGGAGGAAGATGAGGTAAGTTTTCTTGATGTTCAAAAAAGTTTGAAAACCTACTCTAAGAAAAAATCGATGTCCTTAGCAAACGTGTTGATTGATGCCTATCATAGCCTCATTAATGAGAAAAATGATTTAATAGAAGAAATTGGTGACATAGATCAAGAGAGGGATGATATGGTAATTTCTAATGTATACTTGAAGTAACAAGTGGAAGAAGTAACTAGAGAAAATAACTTGTTGAAAAAACAAACAAAAAAATGGATGGACAACACTCAAAAGGGAAAGGAATTTGTAAGTGAGGCATACCTTAAACTTGAAAATGAGTTAAGATCAGTGAAATCTAGTTTGTGTGCAGAGCTTGAGAAAAACAAACAACTTCAAGAAGAACTAGGAAGAGTGAAGAGTGATCTTGAAAAATCACTTAAGTGGACCTGGTCCTCTGATGCTGTCACTGCTATGTACTTTAATAACAGTGGAAACAGACAGGGGATCGGGTTCCAAAAGGAGAAAATTCCTTACAACCCATACAACAAGTATGTCACTGTTCCAGACAACTGGTTCTGTACTCACTGTGGGAACAATGGGCACTTCAAAGAAAGCTGCCCTGCCAGGGATCAATCAGTTCAGAAAAATAAAATGTTTGCTGACAAGAGGAATGCTAAGAAGGGACCAGGTCCCACTAAGAAAAATCAATTCTTGCCTGCATGGACTAGAAGGGCTCTTATTCACCCTTTTCCTAACTACAAGGGACCCAAACTTGTTTGGGTTCCTAAATCTAACCCTTGATTCATATGTGCAGGGACCAGTGAGAGGAACATGACTATAATGGATCATGTACAGTGGATGCTCAAAGCACATGACTAGGAACACCATGGATTTTCTCTCACTGAAAGCCCTGCAAGGATGAGATGTATCCTTTGGCAATGAAAAAAAAAGGGTACATTCTCGGTGTTAGAAGGGTTGGAAGATCACTTGAGCACTCAATTGAGAATGCGTACTATGTAGATGGGTTGAATTACAGTCTCTTGAGTGTTTCTCAAATCTATGATAAAGGAAACAAAGTAGAATTCTTGTCTAAAAGTATGCACGGTTACTAGTCTAGTAACTAGTGAGGTGGTTTTGATCGCTAAAAGACACAAGAATATCTAAGTTGTTGACTTTGAATCCTTGGAAGCTGGTGATATGAGCTGCTTGAAGGTAGTTGATGATGATGCAGAACTGTGGCACAGAAGATTGGTTCATGCAAGCTTTTCCCTCTTGAATAGATTGATACAGAGGGACCTGGTTTGTGGTCTGCCTAACTCTAAGTTCAAGGAGCACAGAGTGTTTGATGCATGTTCCAGAGGAAAGTAAGTGAAGACAATGCAACCTCTTCCTCAAATCCACATGAAGAACCTAGTACCCCAATTACTTCCACTAAAGCTGAAGAAAGAGTTAGAGATGCTATGCAAGGCACTCCACAGGCTGCGGAACAAGGAATGCAGGAAAAGCACTTATGGAATGGCTCATTTCCTTGGATCATGCCTAATTTCATGGGGTACAATGAAGCAAAATTTAGTGGCTCTCTCAACAGCCGAAGCAGAATATGTTGCAGCTGCATCTTGTTGTACTCAGCTTTTGTGGATCAAACAATAATTGGAAGATTCTGGAGTGTACATTGACAGTGTACCACTTCTATGTGACAACACCAGTTCCCTCAACATGGCAAAGAACACGGTTCAACACAAGAGAACTAAGCATATTGATGTGATACATCATTTCCTCAGAGACAATGTTGAAAAGAGGCATATCTGCATGAAGTTTTGTTGTACTGAAGATCAAATTGCATACATCTTCACCAAAGTTCGAAGTAGGGAACACTTTGAGAGAAACAGAAAAGCACTGGGGTTAATGAAACCTAACTGAGGATCTGGTTTTCCTTCATTGGCTATGAGATTCACACTCAGGTATAGTTAGCTAAAGTGTTTTTTGACTAAGCCTAACTCACATCAATACCGTTGCAGCTAGACACACATTATGATTATAGAAGCTAAAGGTACGACGTTGAACTACAAGAGAGAGCTAAAATTTTTACAAAAACAGGTCAGGAACCTGGTTCCTGTACCACAGGTTAGTAGTAATGTGTTTTTCTCTTGCTTTTCTCAAAAGATAACAAAATCATTTCAACAGCCACACCATCCTACTTTTCAGAGTCTGCATCTGTCAGAACCCATTCCTCTACCCCTCTTTATTACCCTTCCTTCCATAAAACCATCTCACTCCTACCCTTCCTTAACGAATGAAGAAGCCTCCCCCTTCTTGAGTCTCAGGGGGGAGAAACTCCATTTTTAGGGGATGAGGGGACTATGGTTCTTTTTGAGTTTACGGTTCATGACACAGTCAAAGAAAAACCTGTTGGAGAACCTGATTCTCCTTCAACAGAAACAACCCAGGAACCCATCATTACACTAAACCCTTGGAGTCTATTCCTCCTATTTATGTACCTCTGAGGGATTTTTCGCAAGCCAGCAGTCACTCCTGAGTCCTCTTCCAAGAGACCTTCTACCTGGATGCAAAACTTCAGAAAAAGAAGAAGAGGTTGATTGATGAGTGGTGATTTTACCACTCATTTTAGCCTTTTCTCATTAGATTTTGTATTGT
>MDKH01182950.1:0-87678 GCA_005239495.1 Nicotiana undulata
ACCAATTTGATTCTTCCATACCTTGTTAATTACATGGTATCAGAGCCACATTTGTGGCTTCGCTGGAGTTGAGTTGTCTCGCCGGAGTTGACCAAAACTTTCCGGTAGACACGTGAGGTGCGTGCGTGGTCCATTCTCTGTCCAGCTTTGTTCTCCGATATCAGCTTGATATTTTCGATCGATTGTTGGTAATCCTCTGATAACAGAACCTTATTTTCGTGAAGAACATACTCAGACAAGGTTGTATTACATCAATTTTGGTCAGGTTTGAGTTCTTCTACTGTTTTGTTTGTTTTTGGGATACTAAAGTAGTCACGGAACAATATTCTTGCATCTGATTGCTTGTTTTGTGAATTGGTATTTGTTGGGTCTTCCTTGTAAGACGCTTTGTTACAATTTAAGACTTGGTATTATTTGTTGGGTCTTTCCTTATTAGAAACTTTGTTGGTCTCTGATTTTATTTGATTTGGGGACAGATTTATTTGGTTCTCTGATTTGGTTGAGTGGATTATTTGAGTAGAGTTCTGTTAAATAGATTGTTGACTTCGTGTTTACCAGAGATTTATTTTGGTATCTTTTAGCTTTGGGGTCCTCTGTTAATTTAATCGGTTTGTTATTCAAAGGAAAATATGATGGTAAATAATAATAATAATAATAATGCAACAACTCCTAGTCCAGCAATCTTGGTTTCGGATGAGTTTCTAAAGTTTCTTCAAAATCATAAATTATTTAAGGAATCTTCTTCGGTTACTGCCTTTGCTGAGTCAGATAAAACATGTCTTATCACCTCTTCTAATAAATGGGTGATCGATTCAGGTGCTACAAATCACATGACAGGTAATCAAAATATTTTTTCTACCTTTCGCTCACATAAAGCACCCTCTCCAATTACTGTAGCTGATGGATCAACTTGTAGCAATGTTGGATCTAGGACTATTAAACCAACTTCCTCTATTACCCTGTCATCTATTTTAAGTCTACCAAACTTGTCCTTTAACTTGATCTATGTTAGTAAAATCACCAGAGACCTTAATTGTTGTGTTGCATTCTTTCTCGATCATTGTTTGTTTCTAGATCTTACAACAAAATATGTTACTGGTAAAGGATATTTATCTGGTGATCTCTACATCCTTGATGAATGGGAGCCACGGTCTATTGAATGCTCTAGTGTTGTGTCTCCCTTTGAAGAACATTGTCGATTGGGACAACCCTCTCTGCCTTTGTTGAAGAAGCTTTGTCCTCAGTTTCAGAATATTTCTTCATTGGATTGTGAGTCATGTCGATTTGCAAAACACCATCGCATCTCGTTAAGTCCAAAGGTTAATAAACGAGTTGAGTCAGCTTTTGAGTTAGTTCATTCTGATGTTTGGGGACCATGTCTCGTTGTTTCCAAAACTAGGCATAAGTATTTTGTCACCTTTGTAGACGATTTTTATCGAATGACTTGGATTTACTTTATGAAGAGCCGCTCTGAAGTGTTTACTCACTTTTCTGCCTTATGTGCTGAAGTCAAAACTCAATTTAACGCTTCAGTGCGTATTCTAAGGAGTGATAATGCTAAAGAATACATGTCAGAGTTATTTCAGTCGTACATAAGACAACATGGTATACTACATCAGTCTTCATGTGTTGATACACCCTCTCAAAATGGAGTTGCTGAGAGGAAGAATAGGCATCTACTTGAGACAGCTCGGGCACTTTTGTTCCAAATGAAGGTTCCTAAAAAGTTTTGGGTTGATGTTGTCTCTACGGCTTGCTTTCTGATTAATCGCATGTCGTCTACTGTGCTTGGTGGTAATGTGCCTTACAGTGTACTTTTTCCAAACAAGGCATTATTTCTTGTGGAACCTAAGGTATTTGGAAGCACATGTTATGTTCGGGATGTTCGACCATCTGTTACCAAGTTGGATCCCAAGGCATTGAAGTGTGTTTTCCTTGGCTATTCTGGCCTTCAGAAGGGGTATCAGTGTTATTCTACTAAACTTGGCAAATATTTGGTGTCAATTGATGTGGTATTTTCATATACTAAACCATTCTTCTATGCACCTCCTATTTCTACAATTCAGGGGGGGAGATGAGTGGCTAGTATATCAGGTTACTCGTACTTTGACAGAACAACGAGATAATGTTCCTCCATCTCCTAGTTCTATCGAGCGCCAATCCAATATTCTGCCTTCAGCACCTGCTCCAGCTGAGTTAGCAAGACCGCCAATTGCTCAAGTTTACTCGCGGAGGCAACAGACGAATGATACATGTTCTGCAACAGTTCCTTTGTCATCAGTTCCTGCACCAGTTCCTTCGTCGTCAGTTCCTTCATCATCAGATTTTCCTCCACCTGACCCTCCAGAAAACCTTGACCTTCCAATTGCTCTTCGCAAAGGTATACATACTTACAAATCCACATATTCTATTGCTAATTTTGTTTCCTACAACCACTTGTCTCCTGCATCTAGATCTTTGATTGTGTCTCTAGACTCTGTTTCTATACCCAAAACGGTGAAGGAGGCTTTGAATCATCCTGGATGGTCTGAAGCAATGCTTGAGGAAATACATGCCTTAGAGAAAAACCACACTTAGGATTTAGTGGATTTACCCAGTGGAAAGAAAGCAGTGGGATGCAAGTGGGTCTTCACGGTTAAAGTTAATCCTGATGGCTTTGTGGCGAGACTTAAGGCCAGATGTGATGACCCAAAAGGTCATCCCGTGTATTCCTAGCTAAATCTATATTCTGAGGTCATGAGAACCTCCTTCTATCTCATCTCGATTTGCGTGTGCAACCTGGGCGTGTAGCCGGGAAACCGTTATGAGAAAAACTAATGAAAGTGATATTTTTGTATTGAAATTTGAGTAAAGTTGACTTTGGTCAACATTTTTGGTAAACGGATTCGGACCCATGATTTGACGGTCCCAGAGGGTCCGTAGGAAAATATGGGACTTGGGCGTGTGCCCGGAATCGAATTCCGAGGTCCCAATTCCGAGAAATGAATTTTTAAAGAAAATTGTCTTCTGAAAAATATAAAGGTTTTTTAAAATGAAATTATGTGTGAAACCTGTGTTATCGGGCCCGTATTATGGTTCTGGATCCCGGTACAAGTTCGATATGAGTTATATGTGTCTTCTGTGAAGTTTGGTAAGAAACGGAATCTATTTGACGTGATTCGGACCTAAAATGCAAAAGTTGATGTTTAAAGAAGTTTTGAGAAATTTCATTGATTTTGAGGTTTAATTCGATGTTTATGAAGTTATTTTTGGTGATTTGATTACACGAATAAGTCTGTAGGATGTTTTCGAGGTTGTGTGCACTTTTGGTTTGAAGTTCCGAGGGCTCGGGTGAGTTTTGAGTAGGTCCCAGGATGTTTTTAGTCTTAGAACAGGGTTGTTGCAGGTTCAGAGGAGTACAAGTCTCTGAACCCGCCAGTGCGGTCCGCGGTCGCCTTTGTGCGGTCCGCGGTGGAAGAGTCTTCGTGGATGCGTTCGCCTTTGTGTGGTCCGTGGTGGGAGGGTCTTCGTGGCCGCGGTGGGGGAGGCCTTTGCGACAACAGTCGCTTTTATGCGGCCCGGGGTGGGCCCCCGTATATTTAAACGGGATTTTCAGTTATTTTTCGTTTTTCAAAACCCTAAAAACATAAGAGGCGATTTTCCAAACACTCTTTCTTCTCCAAAACATTAATACGAGCGAGTTGGTGGTGGCATCAAGAGGTAAAGCGGTAGTTGAGGCTTGAATTGGGTTCGTGGCATCGAGGTAAGTGTTTGGCCTAACCTTAGCTTGAGGGAATAGGTGTTGAGTCATATGTTCTACGTGTTTATCCCATGTTCAATGTATAGGTGAGGTGGCGAGTACCTATGCATTGTCGTCAAGCATGCCCGTGAGTCGGTCTTCATGATATATGTGTTTTTCTTCGTTATTTACTGTGTTATGAAGTAGATTTCATTTTGGAGGTCATTCAATTGTTGGAAATACTTGGTTGTGAACATTGTTGATTAATTGTTCGGTTGAGGATTATTTTATTAATTTTTACACTTGAGCAAGATTGGTTATAGTTGTGTCCCTTGCCGGGACGGTATTTGTTTCTACTGTTGTTCCCTTGCCGGGATGTTGTGACTATGATACACGTTATTGATTTTTCCTTGCCAAACTGTTGTTCCTGATATTGTTTGGGTGAGGAAGAGTGTAAAGCACGAAGGGTGATGCCGTGTATTTATTTGTTGCATTGTGAGGAAGAGTGTAAATCACGAAGGGAGATGTCGTGTATTTATTTGTTGCATTGTGAGGATGAGAGTGTAAAGCACGAAGGGTGATGCCGTGTCATGATTTAATATTTAAAAGCACGAAGGATAATGCTGTGCCATTTTATTTGTTCATTGCATTGTGAGGATGAGAGTAAAATCACGAAGGGTGATGCCGTGTATTTAGTTATTTTACTTGTTTTGGTGAGGATGAGGGTAAAAGCACGAAGGGTAATACCGTGAACTTGTTTTGGTGAGGATGAGAGTAAAGCACGAAGGGTGATGTTGTGTACTTGTTTGTTCTGTGTGTTTACTTCCTGTGCTATTTTTGATACTTAGATTGTTGCTTCGTTCAGTGATTCAGTAATTGTTTCCCCTTGTCCCCAGCATGTTCTCCCCCGTTTTACACTTAACTAGTTATTTTCCTGCCGTTATTCCTGTTATATATTATGGAATTGCACAGGTGTTTATTATTTGTCGTGTCCTAGCCTCGTCACTACTTCGCCGAGGTTAGGCTCGGCACTTACTCAGTACATGGGGTCGGTTGTATTGATGCTACACATGCACTTCTTTATGTTGTGCAGATTACGGTACCGGGCCCAGTGGACGCTGATCGAGGGGGTATCCTTCAGTCCACTGGAGACACTGAGGTAGACCTGCAGGCGTCCGCAGGCCTTGGCGTCCGCAGGCCTTGGCGTCCCTTTTCCTTATCCCACTTTCCTTTATTTATGTTTCTAGTACTTCAAAAAACAGTTGTATTATTTCTTTCAGATCTTTTATATGTATTAATCATAGATAGTCCGTGACATTGTGATTCCAAAGATCCGGGTTGGCTAGTTTTGGAATTTGCGAAGTTTATAGATTTAGTTATGTATTTCCTTTTTATCTGTTCTTACCTTTAAGCTTTTAGTTACGGAAAAGCCGATTTTTATCTGTTCTCGCTTAATAATTAATGGTTTTACTAAATATAATTAAATATGTCGGCTTGTCTAACGGGTTCAACGTTAAACGCCATCATGATCCCGACAGAGGGAATTTCGAGTCGTGACACCAGACTTGTGGCTAAGGGGTATGCTCAGACTTATGGGGTGGATTATTCAGACACCTTCTCTCCGGTTGCCAAACTTACTTCTGTCTGCTTGTTCATTTCTCTAGCTGCTTCTGAGAATTGGCCTTTGCATCAATTGGATATTAAGAATGCTTTTCTTCATCTCCATGAAGAGGTACATTTGGAGCAACCACCTGATTTTGTTGCTTAGGGGGAGTATGGCAAGGTCTGCCATTTGAAGAAGTACTTATATGGCTTGAAGCAGAGTCCCCGGGCTTGGTTTGGTAAATTTAGTGAAGCAGTTCAAGAATTTGAGCTGAAAAAGAGCAAATGTGATCATTTTGTCTTCTACAAGCAATCAACAGCTGGATCTATTCTCCTTGTTGTATATGTGGATGACATTGTTATCACAGGGAGTGATTATGTAGGAATCTCTTCTCTCAAGTCTTTCTTGCACACTAAATTTCATACAAAAGACTTGGGACAACTGAAATACTTCTTGGGAGTAGAAATAACTAGAAGCAATAAGGGAATTTTTCTATTTTAGAGAAAGTATATTCTTGACTTACTAGCAGAAACTGGTAAGCTGGCTGCCAAGCCTTGCAGTACTCCAATGGTTCCTAATTTGCATCTTATGAAAGATGATGACGATCCATTTAATGATCCAGATAGATACAGGAGGCCAGTTAGGAGATTAAACTATCTCATTGTGACTCATCCAGATATTGCTTTTGTAGTGAGTATGGTTAGCGAGTTCATGTCCGCGCCCGCAGTTAAACATTGGGAGGCTTTGGAGCAGATCCTATATTACTTAAAAAGAGCTTCTGGACTTGGCATATTATACAACAATCACGATCATTCTCGCATAGATTGTTTTGCAGATGTTGTTTAACCAAAGAATTAGATTCTCTGCCAAAGCTATTTTAAGAAGAACACGGATTTTTGATAACCAAGAGAATATGGAAATAATTGTAAGTAAATTCGTAAATAGAAAGCAATAAAGATGCGCAGGAAATAAGTATATTTGAATAGTGGTTCGAACGTGTCCTTACAAGTTATATTTTACTCCCTTTTATAGGGAATTCCTTAATATAACGTCTACTTTTTTCAGTGATTGAGCATTAATGACTAATAATGGCATTAATGTTACGTTACAATGATTAATCGTAAATGTTGCGCGAAGATTATGTAATAGGCTCATTAATTGAAGATCCTCGAATCTTACCTATATTTTGCCTTGATTCATCCTGACCGTGTCTCTTCATCTTCTCAATTAGGTTGAGATTCCCGTATCTGATTACCCCGTGGGTATGCTGTTCCGTTCCTCTTTATCTCGTACCTCTTCATAAAGTCTCGTCCAGTTGTCATGTTGTCATTGCTCCACATAGATTGCTGAGTCATCATAATTGTTACACGTGTGAAGCTCATTTTTACCAATACAGATAATCCACCCACTTACCATTTATTTATCGATTAATATTTGGTAAGTGGATACTCATTGATGGCGGGAATATTTTGTCGCCGCTTCACTCGTACCATTGCATCCGTCTCTGAATGTATGCATCGTTTGTCACTTCCATTTAATGTCTATGCCACGTGGCATTCCCGGATTGGTTCTGCAATTATTCAACGCCTTTTAGGTCTTTTTGCGGCTGCATCAGTCACGAAGTGACAGCTTCCATTATAACTTTCACATCATTGTTTTTTCCATTTTTTGACGGTCGTCTTCGAGTATAAATACCCCTTTTCCTTTCTTTACTTTCATGAAAAAATTCCAACCTTCTTTATTTATTTGTAAATTCTTCATCTTCGTAAATATGTCTTCTTCAAACCAACAATCTAGAAAAGTCATTATTGTAGATGAATTGATTCCCTCTTCTGCTCCAACACGGAGTAGGAGAGGCGGTAGGCTTAGAAGCTTAAGTTCTACTCCTTCCAGGGGTTCTTCTTCTTATTCTTCTCCCCCGCCATCTTCTAGGTCTGATATCCCTTCGTCTTCTTTGAGGGCTAGGGCTTCTAGATCTTCGTCAAAGAGTACAGAACATAATGAACCACTTCGTGAGCCGAGGGTCGATGAGATAGTTCCTGCGGAGTTTTCTTTTGCCAAGGATAGTCAGGCTATGAGTGAGCAACTTTCTTCAATGTCATCACATGACAATGCTGACCTTTATCCTACCCAAATAACAGAGGGCTTAGTGTCTCTTGTACGCAGGGATTGTCATTGGAAGCCTGATTTTCCTGTTGTTGTTCCTAACGATAACCAAAGGATAACCTCTTACAGGACTGGGTACTCTTTTGTCTATACCTATCCCTTCACATTAGGATTCAAGCCTCCCATCGACCCTGTTATCATCGAGTTTTGTCGATTCTTCAAAGTTTGTTTGGGACAAGTCGGTCCTCTTGTTTGGCGGGTAGTCGCGTGCCTTAGGTATTTGGCCAATCTAGCTTCCGTACCCTTCACTTTTCATCATCTTATTCACCTCTATTCTCCGATGATGTTTCTCCAAGGAGTGTTCACTCTCGCGGCTATGAGTAAAATGGTGTTAGTTACTCCAGATGATGACAATGATAGGGGGTGGTATGTCCGGTATGTTGTTGTCCCTACTGCAGGTTTAGTAGGTGATGAAAATCTCCCCTTCCCTGAGAAATGGAATCTTGCACGTGAGTACAATTTTGCTCACCTTCCTTTTATTTTGTTTTCGACAAATTATCAGTACTGTGACTGTTTCTTTTTCCTTTTGCAGCAACCATGGGAACCGTCGAGAATGTCTTCGGTTTCCATGATTGGGTAGAAAAGGGAAAAAGGCCAAAATTGTTCCTATACTATCGAAAATTAGTCACGTTTATACCCGTTTCTACTTTCGGTCCAAATATACGCCTGCCGTTAAGAAAGTAGACAAAATTGTCCCTAACCCTAACGGTTGTCCATGACTCAGCGACTAAAATGACACGGTGGACTCCATGTCACTATTTATTTTCCATCTGTAATAATAAATAACTAAACTCACTAAAATTAGTCTTCTATTTTTCTAACAACATACCACCATTACTACAAATTCAAGGTTCTTGTCCTGCTCCACAAAATTATTTCATAAATTTCCATCATTACCGGTCAGTGCTCGAACCACCACTCCGGTCGTCTTCCACCAAGAAAATACCCCATATTCTCTCCACCTAGAAAGTCATCACCAATCACTCATCGGATTAACATTTCGAGCAATTATCTAAATTTCGGCTTCTTAGGGAGGAATATGTAGTAAACTTCCTCATCTTTTCAAACTCCGAGAATACTGTAGGAGAGTTTTTACAAAATTACCGAACTGAGATGTTCTAAAACCATGGTAGTATATGATTGTTCTGTTTTGGTGTGTTTCCCAGTGGATTTATTTTTTTCCCATGGAGTTAATAAATTTTGTATCCCACTGATGAATCATTTAGTAATCTGAAATGTTACATCAATTAATTGGTGCTCCCTTTTTTGTAATTTTATTTTTTGCAAAAAGGTTGAGGAACCATGTCATTTGCTATGTGGATACTAGGCATTCTGAGGGATACACTTTTTTTAACCAATCTAATCAGAATATAGTTGGTTAATATGGAATAAAATTGGCAAAAATTAGCTAATTTTAGTGGGTTTAGTTATTTATTATTACATATGAAAAATAAATAGTGACATGGAGTCCACCATGTCATTTTAGTTGTTGAGTCATGGACAATTGTTAGGGTTATGGATGATTTTGTTCACTTTCTTAACGGAAGGCGTATATTTGGATCGAAAGTAGAAACGGGTATAAACGTGACTAATTTCGATAGTATAGGGACAATTTTGGCCTTTTCCCCGGTAGAAAAACTCTTATCAATCGCTCCTTTAGAAGTTCGTTCGTGGAAGTACCTCTCTTTGAGGTTTGGATGGAAAGTGAAGACCCAACGTAAGTGAAGTTTTTTGTGTTTTACTTCCTTGATTTTTGAGCTTTATCTAACCCTTTTTTAATTCGGTAGGGTTTCCTGCTCGTGGAATTTCTGTTGCGGCTGTGTCCGCTTCAAAGTTATCCCTGGCTAAGGCTCAGGAGATCATTGTTGGCTCTTCCTCATCGAAAAGGAAGATGAGTGGGTCCCGGACCTTAGAAGATGAAGAGGAAAAGGAGGGTTCGCTGGTCCATAGGTCACGTAGGAGGAGGGTGGTCTCCGATGATGAATCTGCACCCGTTGTTGATCCTCCTATGCCTGAATCAAAACTTTCCGCTCCTGAAGATGTAACTCCCTTTCCTGTTCCAACAAGGTTTTGGTATTGTCTCTGATGAAGCTCCTCTTGTTGTTTTCTCTCCTCCTGCTGCTAAGGAACTTTCGTTTATTGCTCCCATTGCTGCCTCTGCTCCCATTGCCATTCCTGCTCCCGTTGTTGTTCCTGCTCCCGTTGCTGTTCCTGCTCCGTCCGTGGCTCCTTCACCCGCCCCCACTTCCGTGCCTTCTGCTGTTGAAGTAGGGTCTTCCATCAGGGGGGTAATGAAGCAAGTTACAATATAGGTTCCTGCGGCAGGCCGCCTCTTGAAAAAGTCGGGCCAGGCTGATGTATGGTTAAATCCATTGATAGGCCCAACTGCGAAGCCTAAGCTTGAAAGACACAACTCCTTGACTTGGATGAACGAGATTGTGCATTCGTCTTTAAAGGTAAAACTTGCTCTCCCTTCATATGTACTTATATATCTTACCGTATCTAATTTATCTTTTTATGTAGATCAACCTTATAGGCACAAAGTTAATGAAGAGAATCGTTCAAGTGGAGCAATGAGCGAATGACTTCCAAATCGAGGCTAACAACTGGAAGGAGCAGTACGAGAGTTTATAGCTTGACATGGAGGCAATGGAGGAGGAAAAGTGTACCTTGGAGCAGCGGGTTAGAGTTGTTGCAGTAGAACTGGCCATAGAGAAGGCGTCTTCTAACCAGGCAGGTAAGGATAAAAATATCTTGGAGTCTTCCTTTGCAGATCAGCTTTCTCGTGCCACCGAAGAGATTATGAGCCCGAAGGCCTTGTTGGATCAGAAGAAGGCATACTCTGGTGAACTTGTTCAATTTCTCACCCAAACCCAAGATGACCTTAGTATTTCTTCAGAGAAGGTCCAATTTCTGGAAAGGTCTCTTGCTCCTTTACAAGCTTCCCACGATGTTGTCGTGGCTGAGAGAGATGAGCTAAGAGCTGAAGCTGAACAATGGGAGAAAGACTACGAGGCTCTTGAAGACAAAGCAGTCGTTGATGTTAGCTGGGCTTATTTGAATGCCCGTCTTGACACATTGACGGAAATGGGCCAAGAGGGTTTTGACTTGGAAGCCGAAATTGCTAAAACTAAAGAGACGATTGAGAAGTCTCAGCAAAGTCAGAATTTCTCTTCACTTGAGGCTGAGGTCCCTGTTGCTCGTGTCTCACCATCTCAAGCTGCTTCTCCTGCCAGTGAAGACAATCCCCTAATTATAAAAGTTTAAAGAACTTAGTTTTTTTTTTTTTTTTTTTTGCAACAATTGGTGGTTACCCCCGGTCCCATTGGGGGTAAAGTTGGATCCTTTGTAAGTACCCAACTGACAACTTAGGGGCAACTTTTGTATAAACAAATTAGGCTTAGACTAAGTTAATACTTAGTTTTTTTCCAATATATATTAATAGTAATATCGGCATGACTTTCGATTCCTTTGAGTTTTTGTTTCACTCTTAAATATTTGCATGCTTTCTTGTTGAGGTTTTCGGTTTACCTTTGAGTTTTGACTTTGCATTTTAAAAAATGCTTAGATTTTTCGTACCTTTTCGTAATAGGCACGATTTATAAAAGAGGGCCCTTTTTTGATCGACACTTAATGAAGAAGACATCTCAACTTCATAATGGTGTTAATGTACAAAAGAGAGATATGAATTTCACATGTTCTTCTTAACAATGTTTTGAAGAAAGTTTTTTGTATTATTTCGAACTTTCATAACATTTTACATGTTTTTGTGTATCGTCCATAACTCTTTTGTAACTATTTTTCTTACAACAGATTTGGTATGAACTTGTACTCGTAATTGTTTCTTTTGCAACAGTTTTTACGAATTAATACAAGGATATGACTGTTTTATTTATAACACTTTTCAAATAAATACAAGGGTATGAATTTTTACCCATAACTGTTTTTGTTTACAACAGTTTTTTGAATAAATACAAGGGTTTTTATCCATAGTTGTTTTCATTCACAACAATTTTTGAATAAGTACAAGGATGATGATTTTTTACCCGTAATTGTTTTCATTTACAACAGCTTTTTGAATAAGTACAAGGATGTGCATTTTTACCCGTAACTAATATTTTGCCTTTAACCCGAATATTCATTTACATTTACAAATACGTTTTTTGAAACATTCGTTTATATTTACGAATATGTTTTTCGAAGGTTTTCTGAGTCAGGCTTTGTGTTTTTGTCTTTGGCTCTTTGATTTTGCTCATAGTACTTGACTTGTTGGGAAGATGGATCTTCGGGCTTGAGCTTTGACTTTTTGATAGTCTTATTTGCTTCTTATTTGCCTTCCATACTGTATAGTCCCCCAAGTGTTTGAGCTTTGAAGAATAAAATCTCGAGCACTTGACTATTCTGTTCTTGTGGTCCTTTTCCTGAGAAGGAAAAACATACGGGACTCGAAGGTACATAGTTTAGATGATGACTGCTTAACCCTTAAAAATGTCCATCAGAAAGTTGCAACCCTAGACCGGGAATTTAGTTACTTCCTCGTGTCTATGCAGGTCTAATATCATCATCTGGTGATGGGTTAGCGTTTTGCCTATCATCTAAAATGGTTAGTATAATTTTAACTGTACAAAAGTAAAATCGAGCGTAATGATACCTGACCGGGGGTATTCCTTTTAATCATAAGTAATACTTCTTTAAATGAACAACATTCCAACTGGTTGGTAAGATTCTGTCGTCCATAGTCTCTATCTCATAAGCGCCTTTTCCAGCGATGCCTCGGACTTTGTAAGGTCCTTCCCAATTTGGATTTAGCTTTCCTGCACCAGCTTCTTTCGTCGATTGGAAGACTATTTTAAGAACGAAGTCCCCAATTTTGAAATATCTGAGGTGAGCTTTTCTGTTGTAATATCGCTCTATAATTTGTTTTTGGACTGCCATACGTATTAGTGCAGCTTCTCTCCTTTGCTCGAGCAAATCCAGATTTGTCCTCAACTCGTCGTTGTTTGTTTCTTCCGTTGTTGTTGCGAACCTTGTGCTTGGTTTGCCGATTTCCACCGGTATTAAAGCTTCTGAACCGTAAATAAGTGCGAATGGCGTTTCTCCCGCGGCTGTTTTTGTAGTAATTCTGTAAGCCCATAATACTGTCGTAGCTCATCAGGCCAGTTTCCCTTGGCTTTCTCCAACCATTTCTTTAGGTTGTTGACAATGACTTTGTTTGTTAACTCGACTTGTCCATTGGCCACGGGGTGGTATGGTGATGAAGTGATTCGTTTGATTTGCCAGCTTTCTAAGAATTCTGTGATTTGTGAGCATATGAACTGCGGGCCATTGTCACATACGATCTCCTTTGGTATTCCAAAGAGGCATATTATGTGTCGCCATATGAAGCTTTTCACTTCTTTTTCTCGCACCTGATTAAAAGTGTCTACCTCTACCCATTTTGTGAAATAATCTGTTAATACGAGTAAGAACTGTTCCTTTCCTTTAGCTGGGGGAAGGGGTCCCACTATATCCATACCCCATTTCATGAATGTCCATGGTGACACCACTGGGTGGAGTAATTCTGCTGGTCGGTGCATATTGTTAGCATATCGCTGACATTTGTCGCATTTGGCTACGAATTTCTCAGCATCTTCCTCCATTTTAGGCCAATAATACCCTGTTCTGATTACGGTTTTGACTAAGGATCTTGATCCTGCATGGTTCCCGCAGTGTCCTTCGTGTACTTCTTTCATCACGTACTCCGTTTGATTGGGTCTAAGGAATTTTGCTAGGGGACCTCCAAACATTTTACGGTATAAAGTTTCGCGAACTAGGCAGTATCGTGCAGCTTTCCGGTGAAGTGCTTGAGCTGCTTTTTTATCTTCAGGTACGGTACCGTTCTGCAAAAAAATTACAATTTCGTTTCTCCAATCCCATGTTAATTTGCTAAATATTACCTCATTTTTGTCCTGGTCGATTGCCGAATGAAATAGATGTATGACAATTGCATTGTCTTTATTTGTTACGTCGGTACCTGCTGCTAGGTTAGCCAATGCATCCGCTTCTGCATTTTCCTCCCTGGGTATTTGCATAACTTTCCATGAATGGAATTGCCCTGCTAGGTCTCGTGCCTTTTCTAGATATTTTTGCATCTTAGCCTCTCTAGCGGTATAAGTCCCCAGCATCTGGTTTACCACTAGTTGAGAGTCATTTTTGATCACGATCTACTCAATTGAAAGTTCTCGTGCCAGTTCAAGCCATGCAATGACAGCTTCGTACTCTGCTTCATTGTTAGTTATGGGATAACATTTAATGGCTTGTCGTATCTTTTCACCCGTAGGGGATATTAAAATAATTCCCAAGTCGGCTCCTTTTACATTAGAAGAGCCGTCAGTAAATAGAATCCATATTCCTGGATTAGCCCCATTAAAGAGTTGTAACTCTTTTTCCACTTCAGGGATTATGCTAGTATTGAAATCAGCGACGAAATCAGCTAAAATTTAAGACTTTATTGCAGTCCTAGGCTGATATATTATGTCATGTTCGCTTAATTATATTTCCCACTTAGCTAATCTCCCCGATAACTCTTGTTTATGCAAAATATTTCTCAATGGATACGAGGTGACAACAGTGATTGGATAACATTGAAAATATGGCCTTAATTTTCTAGCTGCCATGATTAGAGTTAAGGTTAATTTTTCTAGATGAGGATATCTAGTCTCAACATCTAATAAAGACTTGCTTACATAATAAATTGGAGATAGTTTACCTTTGTCTTCACTTACCAGTACTGCACTTACGACAATTTCTGCAACGGCAAGATAGACATACAACATTTCCCCCTCCTTTGGTTTAGACAACAACGAGGGTTTTGATAGATAGGCCTTCAGATCTTAGAGAGCTTGTTGGCATTCTTCAGTCCATTCGAGTTGATTATGCTTTTTTAGAACTGAAAAGAATTTAAAACTCTTCTCCGAAGACCTGGAGATAAATCTTCCTAAGGCTGCAATTCTTCCTGTTAGTCTCTAAACTTCTTTTTTGCTCGTAAGTATATCAGGTATTTCATCAATAGATTTAATCTGAGAAGGGTTTACTTTTATACCCCTATTTGATACAAGAAAACCCAAAAACTTACCCGATTCAATGCCAAAGGCGCATTTTTCTGGATTTAGTTTCATGTTATACCTGTGCAGGATTTCGAAGGTGATTGGAAGATACTGGAAGTGATCTTCCGCTTGTGTTGATTTTACCAGCATGTCATCAATGTATACTTCCATTGTTTTTCCCAGATGTTCCTGGAACATCTTGGTCACTAGCCTTTGATACGTGGCCCCAGTATTTTTCAGGCCAAAAGTCATGACTTTGTAACAATAAGTCCCCCTGTTTGTAATAAAGGAAGTTTTTTCCTCGTCTGAGGGATCCATTTTTATACGATTATAACCAGAATACGCATCTAGAAAGCTTAACAATTCCTGACCTCTTCATCGATCACTTGGTTCTTGAATGGTCCTTGCTTTCTTTTCTTTTGCTTGACAAGTACGAATGATGGATCTTCATTTAGTTTATGAGTCATCACTTCTGGAGGTATACCTGTCATGTCTAAATGGGACCAAGCAAAACAATCTGCGTTAGCTTTTAAATATTCAATTAACTTACCTCGCCTGCTGGGACTTAGCCTCGTGCCAATATGAACTTTTTGCTCAGGCTCCTGCTCGGATAGTGGAATAGCTTCGAGCTCCTCAGTAGTTGTTTTAATATGCTCGTCTTCTTCTGGATCCTGAATGCCATCGAGTCTGGAATCCATGTCCGTATGTTTTGATGTTACCTCTATGGTGATTTGGTTCACCTTCTCGTGACTTCCTTCTTCCGTACCTGTTTGGGTGATTTCTTCATCTTTTGACTCTTCCTCTACCTCTTTTTTGTTAGAGCGTGCTACTGAATTTATATTCCTTGAGGTTTGTTGATCGCCTCAGATATGTTGAATCCCCCATTTGGAAGGGAATTTAATCACCTGATGTAAAGTAGATGGTATTGCTTCCATATCGTGGATCCATGGTCTCCCCATGATACATTATAAACCATATCGGTATCATTGAATTAGAATTTCGTATTTTTGATTACTCCTTCTACATAGGTACTAAGCTCAATTTCTCCTTTTATTATGACCGTAGAGTTGTCAAACCCATATAAGGCTCGTGCTTTTGGGATTACTCGATCCTCCATTAGCATTTCTTCAACAACTCTCAACAAAATGATGTTGACTGAGCTACCTGGATCAATCAACACTCTTTTTACGTTAGTGTCATGTATAAGTAGGGATATTACCAGTGCGTCGTTGTGAGGAAGCAGCAATCCGTTGACATCTGCTTCGTCGAACGATATATTGTCTGCTTCCATGTCTTGACGAATCCGCTTCCCGTGTGTAATTGTGAATTTTGTTGTTCTTTTGCAGACTACTCCGTTCACCTCCTCTCCTTCGTGTATCACATTCACTGTTCTCTTCGGAGATGGTGGTTTTGGGGGCTCTTGCATGTTCTTCATATATGTATGTTTACCTTTTTCACTAAACAGTTCTATTAGATAGCCCTGTTTTAATAGTTGTTCTACCTCACCTTGCAATAATCTGCAATCTGATGTTTTGTGTCCATGATTGTTATGGAATTCGCACCAGAAGTCTGGATTCCTTCTGTTTGGATTCGATCTCATTTCTTTGGGCCATCAAACTTTATCGCCCATATTTCTTAGTACTGTAGTTAATTCAGAAGTACTTACATTGAAGTTATTATCTCCAACTCTTGCATTACCTCTATCCCGATCCTTTCTAGATATTGAGGAGGGTGAGCTCATATCTCTACTTGATGGTCTATATTCTGACCGTGTGTTTTCAAAGATGGAACGAGTTTCTCGTCCCGAAGGTCCCATATATGGTCTTACCTGTTCTTACTTGTTCTCCTTTCTGGTTCGGAGCGTCTACATCTGGTTCGATCTTCAGCTTTTGATTGAGAAATTGTGTCTTCTTCTATTCGTAGCTTGGTGTTGTACCTGTTATAGACATCGTTCCATGTCTTGACTGGGAATTTTCTCAAGCTTTCCTTGAGTCTTCTCGTAGCTTCTGAGCTTTTGTCATTTAAATTGCTTGTGAATGCCATTGCTGCCCAATTGTCAGGTACCCTTGGTAGCAGCATTCTTTCTCGTTGAAACCTGTCTACAAATTCAGGAAGCAACTCTGCGTATCCTTGTTTTATTTTGAATATGTCCTCCATTCTTTTTTTGACTTTTTGTGCACCGGAATGTGCTTTTATAAAAGAATCTGCAAGCTCAGCAAAAGAGTTAATAGAATTTTTGGGTAGAAGAGAATACCATGTTAGCGCTCCTTTGGTGAGTTTCTCTCCGAACTTCTTGACCAATATTGACTCAATTTCTTGTTTAGTCAGATCGTTGCCTTTTACTCCTGTAGTAAAAGTAGTTACATGATCACGTGGATCGGTTGTCCCGTCGTACTTGGGAATATCAGGCATTTTGAATTTCTTGGGAATAGGCAAGGGTGCTGCCTTGGCTTCCAAGGTTGTTGACAATATCTATCAACGTCAATGCCTTTGATGATAGGTGGTACTCCAAGAATTTGCTCGATTCAATCGTTTTGTTCCTTCACCTGTTTCTGCAAGGTTAGTAATAAAGATTGTAATTCTGGATTATTGGACATACCTGGTCTGGCTTCGAGGGACTCATTTGGAGTGCCTCCACTTCCTGAGTTTGCTAATCCGGATTGTGGATTTTCCACAGTTACGGTGTTGTTAGGAGGAGGTGCAAGTGATGCAGCTGGTAGTCCCCTCATGAAAGCTTGTAAGGCTTGAGTCACATATTCACCGACCATTTATTTTACATGATCTTGTTCTCCTGTTTGTTCATTTCCATTGTGATTATTGTTTTGAGTCGTAGATCTCTCTGGGGGAATGTTCCCTTGAGCCTCGTGGGGATCCTGAAGGTGATGGAGCTAGAGTTCCAATCCTCTGTTGGTTGTTGTCGTTGGCGTTTGACATAATTCACAGAATGTTGTTTGAGAAAAAACAGAGATTATCAGAGTCTCGGCAACGGAACCAGTTTGTTTAACCAAAGAATTAGATTCTCTGCCAAAACTATTTTAAGAAGAACACGAGTTTCTGATAACCAAGAGAATATGAAAATAATTGTAAGTAAATTCGTAAATAGAAAACAATAAAGATGCGCAGGAAATAAGCATATTTCAATAGTGGTTCGAACGTGCCCTTACAAGTTATATTTTACTCCCTTTTATAGGAAATTCCTTAATATAACGTCTACTCTTTTCAGCGATTGAGCATTAATGAACAATAATGGCATTAATGTAACGTTGCAATGATTAATCGTAACTGTTGCATGAAGATTATGTAACGTTTGACTCATTAATTGAAGATCCCCGAATCTGCCCTGTATTTTGCCTTGATTCATCCTGACCGTGTCTCTTCATCTTCTCAATTAGGTTGAGATTCCCGTATGTGATTACCCTGTGTGTATGTTGTTCCGTTCCTCTTTATCTCGCACCTCTTCATAAAGCCTCGTCCAGTTGTCATGTTGTCATTGCTCCACATAGATTGCTGAGTCATCATAATTGTTACACGTGTGAAGCTCATTTTTACCAATACAGATGCAGATTGGGATGGATCCAAGATTGATAGAAGATCTACTACTGCTTACTGTGTGTTTGTTGGTGGAAATTTGGTATCATGGAGAAGTAAGAAATAAAATGTTGTATCTAGGTCCAACGCAGAATCCGAGTAGAGCTATGGCACAATCAACATGTGAGATAATGTGGATACATCACCTTTTAACTGAAATTGGGTTGAAGCATCCTACTCCATTAAAACTCTAGTGTGATAATCAAGTTGCACTCCATATTGCCTCAAATCAAGTGTATCATGAAAGAACCAAACATATTGAAGTTGATTGTCATTTTATTCGTGAGAAGATTCAGGAGAACTTGATTTCTACTGGCTACGTGAAGACAGGAGAGCAGCTAGCTGGTTTGTTCACTAAAGCATTGAATGACACTCGAGTTGATTACCTTTGTAACAAGCTGGGCATGATCAATATATATGCTCCAGCTTGAGGGGGAGTGTTACAGAATGAACCTAGACACTTTACACAATGAACATAGATTGTTTCTTAGTAGTGTACATAACCCATATATTCTTTTAATTTTATAAGTGGTTATGAATATCTACCATGTGGCCTTTTGCATGAAGAAATATGGCCAAATGGCAAAGCCATAAGGAGGTGGTAGAGAAGACACAACACTTGTCTCTTTGCAAGGAATGTTTTTGACAAGTAGATGAACATTTGTCATCTTCTTACACAATTCTACAACTATAAATACCCACTTCCTATACCATCCGAAAACAACAACAATGCTCTCTCTCATGATTGCTAATGATTAGTAATCATCACTACAAGCCTTCTCTTTTTCAATTACGTATAGCCTTTTGTGTGTTCTAATTTCTTTTATAACATGTGTTTATTTCCTCATTCCAAACTTGTTGGATTTATTAATATTTTGTTGATTCCTGTACCCTCTAAATAAATAGAAATGAACTTGTTTAATCCTGGGGATACATTTCATATTGCTGAAATAGTTTCTTAGGACAGTGCCTAGCACGACTCAAGCCAGTTGGTGTATTTCCAGTCACAAATATTATTGCAGTATTATTGTTATAATTTTCCCGTGTCATTTCCCTACGCTCTTCGTCAATCCCCTAATAGGTTTATGCTTATTTTGATCAAGTAATAAGATTGAGGGTGTAAATTTGGAGTTATGCAATGGATTCTCAACCAATCCCTATTAGTTTTGACAAATAATATAGGTAAAAAATGAAAATGTGAACTTGAATTCGAGGCAATAATATATTTTTTAGAAAACTTCATTTTTAAAATCAAACTCTATTTTTATGTCTATATTCGGTGTTTTTATGGTTGGTTACTTTTATTAATCAACTTATCTAAACTAAAGAAAAATGACCTTGAGGAACTTGGATGATTGACTTCTTCTATAATCTTCCATTTGAATAAGTATCCTAGACCTTGAAGTAGTTTAAACCTACCCAATATTCAAATCACCAATCGCCAACTTCCGCATGCTAGTCATTCATTGTCAAATTAGGTGAAGTTTCTCATGACACATTAAAGTTATTGACTAAGTTTATCTCGGCGAATAAATTATGAGAAGAAGGTTCTATTGATACATTAAGCAATTGACCAAGCTTGATAAATTTAAGTCTATACCTAACTACTCTCATTTAGGCTAGTATAATTTGTGTGCGCAAAATGCTAATAATGGAAGATATTGTATCCCCAAGAGATGCAGCATTTGTTTTTTGGTCAATTTTTGAAGGTACTGAGTACTGACCGAGATCAAATATTCACGGTCAATCCTCTTAAAAATGCTAATAGTAATAAATACCAGTACTATGGACAAGCTAACAGAAGACAGTGAACACAGGTTTACATTCAAGTCATTAGTAGCTCAAGTCATGGCTTACAAGACTTGGTGAACTCATCTGATTTTGAACTCTCTTGACCATATGAACTTTAATTAACACGATAACCCGCAAAAAAAGAGCAAACAGCATCATAAACTCCAATAGTATAGGAAATTATTTTTTTGGCGCATAATATTGTGAGCGATGAATAATGATATATACCAATTGTGACGTAGGAATTTCTGATTATAAAGGATTTTGGCATTTGCTACCCTTATCCACGGGTTGTTGATACCCATTATATGTTTATTTTATATGTTATTTTGCATAATCTTTACATTTATTAGCAATGTGAAGTTTAATACAGCCAAAGACAATGTGTTAGTAATGTTGTAACTAATTTTCCCTGTAGGACTCATCCAAAATCACATGCTTTTACGGTAGATGACCTCCCCACGTGTTACTTCTTACCATAGAGAAGCGGCCATTAACTAGAAAGTCTTGACCAATTTGAAAGATCATTTAATGTAGTGTTCCTCCTTTTTTTTCTCACCCTTTGGTTTAAATAGGTATAAACATTTGCAACAATAACCAACTAGTATTCGAGCATATCATAAACCCGGTTCATGATTTCCAATCCTCATGCTGTTTTTAGGTGAAAATTGGACCAACAAAGAGTTGGAACTTCAAGAGGAAATGATTACAAAGATTGAAAATTGCTTTAAGTTGATAGGATAGCGTAAAGGATGACCCTAATTAGGAGATGATTTTTTGTTATTACATTTTTCCAGTGGATTTTGGGGTTGTCTTTGGAAAGAACATGGTATAGGAATAACAAGGAGTATAGAGCTGTGTCAATCAACAATAAGCGATAAGTCACAAACAGATTCCAATCTGCTACCAAGAGTTGAGCCATAACTTGAATCATGCTCCTCCTTTACATATACCACATCCTGATGCGTTGAAGATTACAAGTTGCATGAGTTTCTTCATACATGAACTAGCAACATATATAATTTACATTCTTGGCTAAATGCATTAAGGTTCACAAATCTTAGCATTCTCGCTTTTCCCTTCTCCTGCATCCCAGTAGCATATACTACACGCAACCACTATCAAACGAAATTATTCTCTCTTCTTAGAAACACAAACGAAAACAGTTTAAATTTCAGGCCTTTCAAAGTAGCCCAAAGGACATTCATCTACTATGCTTTTCGAGCTGGTAAACTTTTCATGTCTATAAGGGATTTCTCAGAGAGATTTATGATTGAATCAGCAATAACTCTGGCACTGGATTTCATGTAACCGCCTGGAAATGTAATTAAAAAGACCTGTTATTGGTAACGTATGGCACGAGAAGTTCGCCAAAATAATTCAATGACTCGGCAGCAATAGAGAACAGGGGATAGGTTGAACTGAACCTGATGTGAGCATGATGAGGGGGATGTTTCTCTCTCTAGCAAACCTGAAAACCTTTTCGTCCCTACTAGCGATGCCATCAGGACTGATCTGCACGGGCACATATGCAATTAATAAAGATAGCAACAAACGATTTTGGCATAAACTCATTTCCCTCTCTTTTTTTTTAGGCATAGAAAGGGCTGCCGTTTATTTGTAACAGAACTGGCAGTACATGCGTGCTGAAACTAAAACTGCTTCAATCAAACCAAATCTTTAGTATTGCCAGAATACGAGGCATGCCCCTTAATTTTGGCTACTTGAAGGATTTGAGCAAATAGAGAAGCATGATTGATATTTTACCTTTCTCTGGCTAAGTTCAAAGACACAAATCCTTTAGGCCCAAGCCTATACACAGAGGCTGGAGCAAATATCAATCATACTTCATAAGACACAATTTTTATTACGAGATGTACAAAAATGTTACCACAATTTAATTATTTTAGTTACTAAAATTTAAAATCATTTAATTAATCAAATAAACATCAATGTGATGACTTCTCCACCAAGCTAATATTCACCAATTACTCAACAATTTTCCTCACCACTTGTACACAATTCAAACAAAAATTTAAAGTACGTGTCCAGTAATAGTATCACGTAAAATTAGATGGAGCGAATGACAGTCTGCATGTACGTTACATAATTTAGTTATCGATAAAATTGTGCCTAATGCTTGGAACAGAATTAGGATATTTCGTATCTTCACCCTACCTTTCAACCTAAAACATGTATTTGATTTTTAAAAAGAAAAAGATTACTTTCTTACATCCCAAATTTTATAGCTATTTGCTTATTTGCTCATGACAAATACTCTTCCAGTTAGCCGTATAAAGAATGTTAAAATATTTATAAGCTTGTAGTAATTAAAAGACCTAGAGTTCCATCTTGTGTGTGGTTTGCCACAGAAAGAAGCACAACAATCCATATATAGCTTGTTTCCAGTTTGTGGGTCTTACCTTCAACCTGCCAAGTGGATCCCCATCCAAAATATCAGTGCCAGCATTATACACAATGAAATCGGGATCAAATTTCTTTTCCGCAACCTGGAAGTCCATTAGGATAACAAACAATCATGTATTGCAAGGGTAAATCAACACAATAATCGAGAACTCAACAGGAAAGAAAAAATATCTTTTTTTTTAAATTCTTGGGAAACGATAAAAAAAAACCATCTTTTATGTGTTTGAATGTTTCCCATAAATAAAAAAAGCACAGAAGAATCAGAAGACACTGACACATTAGTCTTTTAAGTCAAATGGTTTCATTACAACAAAGATGTAAACACTTTACAGAAGTCTGGTTGCAAAGCTCCAAAGATATTCATCCCTCTAGCCTCTACACAACAGGGAGTATCCTTCTTACACAAAAAATATTAAAGGAACAAAAGGGAGCTTTAACTCTTCACAGTGCATTTTCGATATCTTCAAAAGTTCCTGTGTTCCTTTTACTCCATCTCAACCAAAAAGCACAACGAAGAGCTCCTCTCCACAAGCCTTCTTCCTAGATAGTTCTAGGTAACTTCATTAACACTAGATATTGCAGAATTAATTCACAGAACGTCGTCATGGTTTTTCTAGGACTGAAATCTGGAATTTGTGCCAGGAGCAATGGTCACAACCAAGGCTAAATCAGTTTCTCACGCAATCAAATCACCAAAAAAATAAAGATGTTAGTGACAATGCGTTGACATAATCTGCAACTTCACTAGTGAACTATTTGCAGTGATCCTACCTGTAGCCATATAACAAATGAACATATGGAACTTTTGCATTGATCAGAAGAAATATCTCCATTAATCAAAAGAAATATTGCTTGTATATCAGAAGATAGTAGTAAACGCAGAATGGAGGACTTGAATTCAAATAAAGTTGAAAAGTTACATCACTTTTCTTATATCAGCATCAGAGGAAATCCATTGATCTTTTACAGGACAAATATTCACCACTCCTTATTTAGAGCAGGCAATAAAATTAATAGCTGCAGAGTTCTCATGACGACTTAGAATTAAACAGTAACCACTATGTGGTAGACATGCTTTGACAGGTCACCAGCACATAGGCACAAAAAGTGACGCAGGAGTAAAACTTGCAATAATAAGATACTATTAAGGGAAAAAATGTATGGAAAGTGGTGAGAAGAAGTTCAATTACATACCTCAAGTGCATTATCTAGCTTAGTCAAGTATTCATCTGTTGCAGTCCCACTCTGCCAAAGTTAAGGAAGCCACAGATGTCAGTGTAGTTCAAGTAAACAAATAACGTGTTCTATAAATTTGAATCTAACCTGAACTTCGACTCCTAGATCAATGTACCGCCTGGCTTCAAAATCCTAAAAAAATGATATAGATTCGCAACAGATCTGATTAGATACTGCTACCTTTTGATGCTATCAGCGCAATTAGAAGAGAATCAGAAATCAAAAGACAGAATTGATTCGGTCAGGGATGGGGCCACGGGGCATGTGAGGAACAAGGAAACGAGAGGAAAGTAACAGCCCGCTCAAGATGCAGCTGATTGTTCAAGACGGAACCTCACAAGTGGATAAATTCCAGGATTGTACATATCAAGGATAAAGACTCTTCCTGCCAGCACCCAACAATCACCAATTAATAATAGTTAAATGGCACAGAAATTTAAGATGAATGACAAGAAACATACTGTCCTCGGAGAAGTCCATTTCATGGCCATTTCCTTGGTGTGCATCAAGGTCGATTATCATGACTCTGTACAAGAAAAAGTTCATTCATGAATTCACTGAGATGCCATGACCTTTAATTGTACATAGTTACACATTATACATGAATTACCATTTGGTGTACCTTGAAATATTTAAATGCACAAATGCAAAATGTATACAAAGAGATATATCAGCATAAACACAAAAACCGCCTCCCCTCTCTGATGAACAATGATGAAATCCACCACCAACATTAATAGCCCATCCTCGTTCTTTTGCAAGCTTTGCAGCCACGATTGTACCTCCCACCTACAAAGAATTATCAACAATTAGAGCAAGTCCTACTTCATGTAATATTCCTAGTGAATCCAATCTCCCACATGATAAGGGTTAGGTTTAGATTAATTAGCTTTGTGTTAATGTACTTAGAACTCTAACTCTTGTGTACTCTACTGTGTATATATTGATACATGTATGCCAACATGAGAAGCGTGAAGAAATAATACAAATAGATTTCTAGCATCTTTCTCCTATGTTAAAATGGTATTAGAGCTACCATCGGACTCATCGTCCACATCGTTTCCACCACCAGCAGCGACCGTCACCGCCGAAGCCACCGTGAATTCCTTCACAGCTCCACCCCAACGCACTCATCACATGCAATTATGTCATGTGCCACCATCTTCCAATTTATCCATTGCATCCATTTCACAATCATCTCCCCCTTCCATTGAACCTACTAGTTTTTCTAAGGCCAACAAACGCAAAGTATGGCATGATGCCATGGCCTTAGAGATGAACGCTCTTTTTCCGCAATGGAACTTGGACATTGGTTCCCTTTTAACACTCTTCCATGAATGTTCTAGGCAGCAAGTGGGTATTCCGGATTAAAGAAACCCTATAGGTCAAGTTGAGCGTTACAAAGCTCGTCTAGTCACCAAAAGTTTCACCAACTTGAAGGACATGATTATTTTATAACATTCAGTCCAGTAATGAAGCCTTCCACCATCAGAGTGGTTGTTGCAATAGCTGTATCAAAATGTTGGCATTTGAAGCAACTGGATGTGCAAAACGCCTTTTTACATGGTCAGCTTCGTGAACGTGTGTTTATATCTCCATCAGCAGGCTTCACTCATCCCTTATATCTTGACCATGTCTGTCAACTCAGGAAGTCTCTATATGGCCTTAAACAGGCCCCTCGTGCATGGTATATGAGGCAGCATCAATTTCTCGCGGATATTGGGTTCTCCCTCGAAAACTGATACTCCCTCCGTTTCAATTTATGTGAACCCATTTGACTGGCACGGAGTTTAAGAAAATAGAGAAGACTTTTGAACTTGTGGTGTAAAATGAAGCACATATAGTTTGTGTGGTAAATCATTGCATAAAGGTAAATTTTTTCCAAATAAGGAAAGGGGTCATTCTTTTTGGCACGAATTGAAAAGGAAATAGGTTCGCATAAATTGAAACACAGGGAGTACAACTTTATTTGTGTATCAAGCTGATGCAACTTGCTCGTCTATGTTGACGACATAATTCTGACCCGCAGCCATCCATCCTTCCTCAGTTCTATTATCTCAAAGCTTGGTGACGGATTCTCCTTTTGTGACTTGGGCTCTTTTAAGTTTCTTACTGGGAGTAGAGGCCAAGCATACTGCCCACGGTCTCTTGCTCTCTCAACAGCAATACATTAGCAATCTGCTAACTAGGACTGGCATGCTCAAGTGCAAGCATGTTCGCACACCCGCTGGGGATAGCTCTTTGTTTCATGATCTTAAGTTATATCGCATTATAGTTGGAGCCTTACTATGAACTCTCACTTGGCCGGATCTTGCATTTGCGGTGATTAAAGTTTGCCAATTTTTGCACTCTCCAAGCTTAAATCAATGGGCTGCAGGTAATCGTATACTCAGATATCTCAAGCATACCATTCACCATCAGTTTGTCATTCTAGCCTCTCCAGTTTGTCACTACAAGCATTCACTGATTCCGATTGGGCAGGTTCCTCGGATGATAGGAAGTCGACTGGTGGCTATGCCATTTTTCTTGTGTCTCGTGGTCCTCTAAGAAACAACGGACAGTTGCTCGATCTTCCACTGAATCGGACTACAAGGCTCTTGCTGCTGCTGAGCTCTCTTGGGCAATCTTTATTATTTAACTGGGCATTCCACCTCCCACTCCTCCAGTCCTATAGTGTGATTATCTTGGTGCCGCTTATCTATCTATCAATCCAGTTTTCCATGCTTGCTCTAAGCATGTTGAGATTGATTATCATTGTTGTCCGTGACAAAGTTGATCGAAAGGATCTCTCGGTCCAGTTCCTACCAACAAAAGACCAACTAGCTGACGTATTTTTTTTGGCCTCTTGCTTCTGCTAGATTTGAGCTACTTTGCTTCAAGCTGAATGTTGTTTCTCTACCTTCGGCTTGCAAGGGGAGCATTAGAGCAAGTCCTACTTCATGTAATATTCCTAGTGAATCCAATCTCACACACTATAAGGGTAAGGTTTAGACTAGTTAGCTGTGTGATAGAGTGTAGTAGTGTACCTAGAACTCTAACCCTTGTTACTCTACTGTGTATATAACTATATATTGATACATGTATGCCAACATGTGAAGCGTAAAGAAATAATACAAATAGATTTTAGCATCTTTCTCCTACGTTAACATCAACAAATTATGAACCAGAGAACTAGAAAAAAGAAGATGATCTGTGAATAATTAATTTCACCTGCTTGCGGAAAGGGCGAAGCACTTTCTGCTGCACAAGGCAATTGGGAAGCATTGCAGCAGGAGGGACCTGAAAGGTCCAGGCATGAGATAATCAAGAGTATCAAAACAAGAAAACTAACTTTTCGAAAAACAGGTAGCTAACAATGTCTTGGAAAATATATGATGACACTACACGTCTGTTTACTTGTTCTTGTCATAGTAGTAAGATGGATCAACAACAGCAAACTTCAGTTCTGAGTCTTACCTCAACAATCTTGGAGACATTCAAGCTGCTATTCAAACTTTTCAAGTATGATTGTGAATGCACCTAGACCAGAAATGACAAAACATTAATCAGTCACCCTCAACATTGCCAGATACAAGGACAGTCCATAGGAATGCTTAGGTACAAGGGCGGTCAATAAGAATGCTAGTCATACTGACTACAGATAACAAATAAGTAGAGTTACAGCACCTAGATTGGAGAAAAGACCAGGAGTATCCTAAAATGACTTTTAAATTCAGTACATGCAAAAAAACTGGAACTCAGTGTGCTGTAATTCACCTAAATGAGATTGCAAATAGACCTCGACATTCAAGATTCCAATATAATCAACGAGGAGCCCAATACTTGACTAAAAGATTTGCAGCACAAGCCTTAAGTATTATTGCTGACAGCACCTAGATCAGATAAAGTGCAACAATATCCTGTTTTGACAACAATATTGCAAATGTATACAAATATAGAACTAGATGTATTGTATGTCACCTTAATGAAATTGAAAATTGACCCTGGCATTTATGGACTCAAACATAGGCAATGCCTTAAAATGGTAGTTAATAGATTTACAGTACGAGGATCCTGAAGTAATTATTCCGAGATCCTCAAAACTTAGATGTGTGAACTCACATAACTGGTGGATGGGATCAGAATCTCATATGTGAAAATGGTATCTGAGTTAACTGAATGGAGGTGATGATAACTTAGATTCAAAAAGTAATGACACCGTGTACCTTAGAAAATATCAGTTCATCAAGTTGATTTTTTTTTTAGATAGAAATTCATCAAGTTGATTAAAAAGGTGCAAGCATGAAGAATACATAAATGTAAGGGAGATCATGTGTGAGAGCATGTTTCAAATTGACTCAACTAATCATTTGAAAACAATATAAATGGATATAATAACTCAACAGATAACTAAGTTGCTATCAGTAGAAGTTGCTACCACTAGCAGATCATCTTTTGTTGCCTCCACAGGCTCAACTATATGCTTTTGATCCACGATACCGTCCTTAGAGAGAAACCGGCAGATTCGACCCCATTTTGAAGCGTCAAACGGATGCCTGTGAAGTTAAATGCTTGAATGAGGCCTCCGCTTAAGTTCAAACCTAGTTAAGGCAGTAGTTCTTTCAGAGAAAAAATAATATCTTTTTAGAAGGAAAATAAACAGACATGACCCTTAAAAAATAATTAACCAAATAGAAATTCAGCTCTGCAAACAAGGATAGTTCACCTCAACAATACCAACAACACCAAACCCGATGTAATCCCACAAGTGGGGTCGGGGAAAGGTAAAGTGTACACATACGTTACCCCTACCCTATGAGGTTGTTTCTAGTAGACCCTCGGCTTAAGGAAACAAGGTACTTCACCTCAAGTGCAGCAAATGAAACGATAGAAATGAGGCCCCTGCCATTTTGTCAATGAGTTACACTTTATATCCATGACCTTCATGACAAACGGGAAATTCAATAAAATTGGAATGAAATAGAGAAGATTGGCAAGGCCCTTGTGCAAGGATGAAATGCACAAATTGAAAAGGCTGAATACATAAGGAGACACTTAAAGTTGACACGATTATTCATTTAGACACCTAAACTCAAGGGTGTTCCTATTGAACACTTATACTACCCGAAACTTATTCCAATTAAGCACTTCTTTGACAATCAGCCAAACTTACAAAGTTTGTGCAATGCACTCGCTGCTGACGTGGCAAATGACGAATAAAAAAATGAAATATATTATTTTGAGTAAAAAAAAGGAAAAACTATGGTGTTCTTCACTATTTTCATGCGTGTTCTTGTTCCAAGCACGATTTTAATCCAAGATTTTAAGAGAAACTCCTCCAAATTTTTATAATTTCAGCTAAAGATTCCCCACGACAACCTAAAGACAACTCCAATATTAATTTCCCAAACTTTCATCAAATCAAGTAACCCATTTTAAACCTTTAAGCTTTTTAAAGACCCCATTAATGGTGTTTCGATTTGAAATGATGGGTGGAGTGAAGAGAAGGGTTCGGCCATGGGGGTTAGAGAGGAGGGTGGCGGAGGATTTGGTGGTGAGGAGGGGGAGCTTGGCAGCGGCTGGTGGTGGAGAGAAAGAAGAAAAAGAAGAAAAAGAAGAAGAAGGAGGAAATAAATCAATGGTGGAGACACAACAATGGTGAAAGTGGAAGAAGCAATGGTGGAAATGGTGGTGGAGAGAAAGAAGAAGAAGAAGAAGGAGGAGGAGGAAGAAATAAAAAATAAAAAAAATAAAAAATCTGTTTTTTGGGGTCTTCACGCGCCCATATTGGGTGAAACTCACTTTATGTGTCAACTCAGCAAAAAGTGCTTAATTGGAATAAGTTTCGGGTAGTATAAGTGTTCAATAGGAACACCCTTGAGTTTAGGTGTCTAAATGAATAATCGTGCCAACTTTAAGTGTCTTCGTATGTATTGAGCCAATTGAAAATGATACAAACTTTTAATTGTAGCATCCCACTACCAACCGATAGTCAAACTAGAAAGGGGGTTCGTTGTAAAGCTTGCCTTAGGAAAATCCCACATGGGAATGGGAGGAAAAGTTATGGGCCATATAAGGCGAGAAAAGGAATTCAATTCTCAGGACGTCCTTCGGGTAGAAGCCCAATGGGCCAAAACAGTTAGGCCCCAAATATTGGACCAAAGGGAGCAAGGCCAAGGTTGTTACAAGTAGTATCACGAGCAATATCACTCCTAGTACGAGGGTGGGGCAAATATGAGCGAGGAAGTTGAGCTATAAGGAGGTGAATGTAACAACCTATGGATTTTTCTTTTTTCTTTCTTTGGTTTTTTTTGGGGGGTGGGGGGAGGGAGGTGAAGGGAATTCACTTTGAAGCTTGTCTTACACATATCCCACACTGGAATAGGAGGAAAAAGTTAAAGAGGCCAAGTTGGATCAAGAATCCAACTATTGAAGCGCCTTTTAGGTTAAAGCTCAAGGTAACAACACCATGAGCCACCAAAAGTTAGGCTAGAGTGGTTAATACGTCGGCAGTTGGGCCCGGGCCGTTACAATCTATTTCGGATTAAAACTTAGTTATTGTTGTTATACGTACGTTAGTCCGGTGTTTGTTTATGAATATTTCTATTCTTTTTTTGATAAGAAGTAAAGAACCCCTAATCTGTTTGTTTAGTATTGAATGGAATGGACTTAAGTAGCCGGAAGGAATGTATCTAGAATAGATAAATGAATAGTGAGATGATGTTCATTCAGATTGAATTGGACTATACATCCATTATTTCATCTTCTTTATTTATCAACACTCCGTTCCACTTTTCACAATGTTTAAATTTTCTTCCAGTCATGTACATAGAAAAAGTTAGTTATCATCTTCCAATATCCACCACATTCAAATAATATAAAACTTCCTATTTCATATTGTCATGATTTACCAGGAACAGATGCCAATTCCTTCCAAACTCAATATCATTAAACTTATATCTTAAAACAAAAAGCTAGGATAACCAGCTTTAGTACTTCTATTGCACTTCTAGAGTTCCATCATTTTTTGTTCATCCAGAACTCCGTACCTTAGACCTGACCATTGCTAGAACTTTCCGCGACACAAGGAATTTAGAAATAAAATATTTTAAGAACTAAAATAAAATTATTTCGGCAATATCTTTCACCATTTAATCCTGCAATCAATATTTTTTATTTTTATTTTTTTATTGCTCAAACTAATTTCACCTTGAATGTAGCATACATTTGCAGCACTTACAGTTTCTCAATCCCGAGAAAAGAAATATCATAGGATGACGAGTATATCAACGGAACCTGATCAGGAAAAACAACAAAACTAAAAATCCGAGAGATTCCTGTAAAACTCTTACTTTACATTTTTAAATAAAAATTGAACTAAAAACGAACAAATTTCAGTTATATACCTTATAAGGAGGCACATCCAAATACAGCTTGCTAGAAAGAATACGATGCCGGCGTAGAGCTTCGGCATCGTCGGTTTTGGATGAAGATGCTGTCGACATTCGGAGAAGACGGGAATTGCATAAAGTGAAACAATTGAGAAATTGAGCAACTTTAATGGCGATGATTTTGTTGTACTAATTTGAATTGAAGAAGAAGAAGACGAGAGAGTTTGAGGTCAGAAGGTTGACTCGGCTAAAATTGGCAGCAGTAGTATACTCAGAACTGAGAAGTGACTCGGAGCTTTGACACCTGGCATGAGCGGTTGAAGGAACTGGACTCAGATCCAGAAAGGGAAAGAAAGTTAGATACGTGGCTTTCGTTATTAGCGTTGAGATGGTCTTTTTAGGCGACTGTTTAAATTTTGTCTATTTTTAGAAGTTATGCATAGAGTCTTGGAATATTTTTTCTTTTCGGATAACTTAAAGACTCCGATTTAATATTTGCTCATATATTTATAGTTTCTGCAGTCTAGTAATTTCTGGAAAAAAAAATCAGTTTAAGAATATTTAAATCATGATTTAAAAGGTTTATTAATTGCAAAAGAAACTAAAAGACCATTTACTAATAATTAATGCCAAAGTGATAACTGAAAATATTTATTATTTCTGGAGTATAGGAATTGTATTTTTAAGTTTATATAAGAGCCTTTCTATCAAAGGGAAAATAAATTAGACTTGAATTGTGTCACCGAGTATTTAGAGACTATTTGGGAATAAAGACCTCATAAGTTTTTGAGCAAAATTCATTTATAGTGACTCGTGGCAGAATTATAATACCCAATAACCCAAAATTACAATATACATTTTATAACTCAAAAGTAATTCTAGTAGCTAGCGACAACATCAACAAACTGGGAAGAAAGAAAGTTGAGTTCATATGTAGATTTGGATTTGAGGAAAACGAGCAACTGGTCACGGTCGGATCATTTAAATCCGATTAGACCCAACACTACGTGGATCAACAAAGGAAAAAAGACCATGTTGTTGTCCCCTTTAACCTCGGTTGCAAAAACATGCTTCACTAACGGTAAGGATACGCTTGTTTGGTTGCTGATCGATTCTTGATGGTCCACTGTTATGGAGATTATTTGGGTATTTCTCTGATTGAGTTAGATTTTTGAAGAGTCAAAAAAGAAAGAGACACGTTTAAGTTTGAACAATGTTTAAAGTCAATACTTATGAAAAATAGACACTCACTATACAAAAAATATAATAAATAGACTGTCACTATACAAAAAATATATTAAATAGATTGTCACAATATAACATATATACAAAATAAACTGTCACTATACAAAAGGTATACTAAATAGACTGTCACTATACAAAAAATATATTAAATAGACTGTCACCATACAACATATATACAAAATAGACTGTCACTATATAAAAAATATACAAAATAGATTATCACTATACAAAAAATATACAAAACAAACATTTTGGGTTATTAGATGTAACATGTTTGGGCCTAAGTGCCATTTCGTGTAAGTGAGAAAAAATATGGGCTATTAAAATTTTGAGGGGCTATAAAGGATAGTTTCTTGGGGGAAGTGCACAGTTAACCACTATTTAGAGATGTCTTTACTCTTTAACCACTGTTTAAAATGTATTTACTTTTTAGCCAGTGCTTAATAATATTTTACTCGCTCGGACGAAAATATCCCTGTGTTAGACATGTGTGCTGTGTAAATATTAAGGACATGGTGTCCTTAACTTCATGAATGTTGTGTAAATATTAAGGACAAAGTGTCCTGTATTTGCACTTTCTGTTATTAAACTTTAGGACATCATGTCCTTAACTTCATATGTACAGTGTAAAATGTTAAGGACATGGCGTCCTTAACTTCATGTGTGCAGTGTAAATATTAATGACATAATGTCTTTAACTTGTATTTGCAACTTTTGTCGCTAAACTTTAGGACCTCATGTCCTTAACTTCATATGTACAGTGTAAATGTTAAGGACATGGTGTCCTTAACTTCATGTGTGCGCAATGTAAATGTTAATGACATAGTGCCCTTAACTTTATGAGTGTTGGTAAATATTAAGGACATAATGTCCTTAACTTCATGAATGTTGTGTAAATATTAAGGACAAAGTGCCATGTATTTGCACCTTACGTTGTTAAACTTTAGGACATCATGTCCTTAACTTCATATGAGCAGTGTAAATGTTAAGGACATGACGTCCTTAACATCATGTGTGCAGAATAAATATTAAGGACACTATGTCCTTAATATTTACACAGCACTCATGAACAAAAGGTAAAAATATCTTTTCATATTAATTTTAATAGAGTAATGATAATTTTTGCTCATCATTAAAAATACTGGATAAAAAGTAAACACCATATTAAAAAGTATCCCACACTATTTCTACTAGTTTTCTCATCCAATATCAAGACATCGAAACTGGAAAAAGGATAACATAACGATCTAACTCAACATAATTCCTGCTCTTCATTCTTTTGCCATTTTTTTTCTGTGTCATCTTTTGACTATATTTAATTCCTTTTATATAGTATTTCAGTTCCCAGTCTCAATTTTTTAAATCCATGTCAATGCTCTTATGTTTTGGTTTTTCGTATATTAACATTGTAGTTGACAATGCACTAATTAAGTTTATAGTAATTTTGTTTTTCCTAATTTGGTTGTTCAAGTATTGGTCCTTAATAAATTGTTGTGCTACTCTAACAGAATTTGACTATTGATGTGGTATATTGGTATCTCCCTTTCGTACAAATGAGTATATATCTACAACTAATTACTTTCATATGACATATCATCCGATGTAATTTGACATCATATAATGATTTTCGTATAGTTTCTGAATTGTTTCACTAGCAAAATTTGTTGAATTACTCTTAGTCCACGATTGGTCATGACTTAAGTATATATTTTTTTTTCCTACCATTGATTTGTTGTTCCACATTCCTTAATGTTATTGCCCTTTTTTGTTCAATGATGAGGGATAAAGTGTAAATACTTACCCAGGGGTAAATATTTATCCACGTCAGATACTTATATCTGACTAAATAACCTTAAGAATCAACAAATTAAAGTAAAAATACATATCACTTAATTTGATTAATTGTTAAAAAAAATATAGAGGCAAGACATGTCTGGCATGACTTGATTAAACATCCAGTACAGATAAATTTTTACTTTTTACCATGATCGAGGTATATGTTGTCACGCCTCCTTTTTTTCAAGGGGGATAGAGAGTTTTTTCAATTTAAGTGACAATATTCAAAATGGAATTATTTATTTGTTCAGAGTCTCCACTTGGAATATCTATGATGTCCCAAATGATCGTTTTATTTGCCGGCGAAATAGAAGATCTATGTGACCAAATTTTCCTGTTAAAAAGAGGATCTCTCTTCTTCTTCATTCTCAAGAGGAGATCTCGTTGTTGCATAGCTCAGGTCGGAGCAAGGTGCCATCGGACGTTCAACATGTAGTCTCACGATCGGGCACTCATGCCCCGACATTGTCATTGTATACTCCCGCGGGTTGGAAGGCGGTGGGGGAAGGAGGGGGACACTGGACGAGATCTATCAGCAGCGAATTCCCCATACAAATAGAGGCACCTATCAAAAAGATACTTCGAAGGCTTCGGGATCGAGGTCTCATTAGCCGAAGAAGACCCTGGCCAATCCACGTGGCCTGCTTGACGAACGTCAGCGACGGAGACATCGTAAATTGGTCCGCGGGCATCGCGATAAGTCCTCTGTCCTACTACAGGTGCTGCGACAACCTTTACCAAGTCCGAACGATTGTCGACCACCAGATCCGCTGGTCTGCAATATTCACCCCGGCCCACAAGCACAAATCCTCGGCGCGGAATATAATCCTAAAGTACTCCAAAGACTCAAATATAGTCAATCAAGAAGGTGGTAAGACCCTTGCAGAGTTCCCCAACAGCATAGAGCTTGGGAAGCTCGGATCCGGTCAAGATCCGAACAACAATGAGCACTCAACTACTAGTAAAAAGGGAGAAAGTTGACTTTGAGAAAGAAGGTGCTTCTTGCCGCTTTATTAGTAAGTAAGCTTGTTCCTTTTCCATAGGAAACTCCAACTTAAACAGGAAATGGCCTGGATAACTAAACCAATTGGGGTGATAGACCCGCGAAGCAAAAGCATTTTTCCTAGCATTGAACCTTACTTCAAAGACTGGAAAGACTGTACTTTATCAAGCTGGAAATAGGGAACTCCTTTTTGGAACTGCCTTTGATCTTAGGCTCGCAGATACTACGTAGAAACCTTGATCTGTTTACTTCCTCCTTTAATAAGATCGGGATGAGGAGTGACCAGATCGAGGAAATTGACTCTATTTTTACGGTTGACGAACACAGAAGACCCGATAAGGAATTCTGCTAACTCGGAAGAAGGTGCGAGACACTCCCGGATTCCGTGGTTTTAGCACGGTCGCTCAACTATTAATAATTGGCTTAATTATCTGATTTATTACATATTGAAAACATATTGTGCATTTTTACCTTTATCGCTTTTAATTAAATTGCAACTGTCTTTAGTATTTATGGAGTTATTTCTTGAACAAGTTACGATGTCGTACACTTGTTGTTTTGGTACACATTGCAAACTGCACCACGTGAAACGTACTCGCGATTTACAACATGTTTATTTTTATTATTATTCGAAGTTGTGGTCGGGTCACATGAAATGCACACCCGATGGGATTTACATATCATGACCATGCTACGGAAATCATACCCATAGTCACGATAATTTATTAATTGCGCCTAAAGCAAGCTACAGTGTTCATTAATTGGTTATTTTCCTAAGGTTTGAGATCGAGTGAAAAGGTCCAGAGTTATGGAGTGTTTTATGGTAAAATATTTCTGAAACCATTGCATGTGACCCTTTGAAACATTAAACTTGAAGCTAAGTATTACAACGTTTGGCTTGTTGAGATGGTAAATAATTGTGGGTTTCCGCGTTCTGGCCCAAAGCTAAATTCAGAGTCCAATGAACTCTCATCTGGACCAACTACCAAATGAGTATTCCTAAGACATGGAGGCCCATTAATCCATACTCCGCGTATCTACAAATGAAGGAAACTATACAATCCACATGAAATTAATGAATCCTAAAGCAAATTATAACAACAACCGCTATTATCATTTAACATATCCAATCACATATTTCTAAAACTCAACATAATGGAGTCTAAGATTACAAAAATTGTCTGTTAATCAAATTTGCCTAACTAGACAAGATAAACAACTAAATATAGGAATGAATTTGTCTAAAACTTTATTAGAGCCGACACCACTTTAACTGAGCCCCTTTTCCATAGAATCAATCTCTTAAATCTCACTCATCTTGCCAGATTCTCGCTCTACATGTTCCTGATGCAATCATGATCTATTCCAATTTTATACAAAACGAGTTGTTGTGGATTGATTCCATGTCCCTAATTCAAATCATGATCACGGTCACTACTCAATATGTTATAAATTTTATAATAACATTTACCTCTAATCAAATCATCGAGTGCAATTAGATCAAAATGGGATTCAACTTTTATGAGGGTTATACATGATAATGTGCAGATCTAGCTTGCTTCAATCAGAAACTAAACTTGTACAAAGATCATTTTAGCTTGAAATCAATTAGCTCTATCTTAATGAGATTTACAGGAGCACAATCAGTAGTCACAACTGAAACAGAACTCATGTACTATGATAGAAAGCAAGTAATGGACGGATTAAACAAAAACCACACACCCTTGATGCACGAAATTAGAACATAAGCCTAGCAAGAACAAATCACATCTTCAAGTCTATATTCAATGGAGATCCAATAGGATAGATTACATACCTATCAACAAGAACAATAGAAGAAGAAAAAATGACCTAATAAAGGTCAATCTTGAGGGAAAATAGAGCTTGATTGAACAAGAGCGACTAAAGCAGTAATCAACAACCCAATGAGTTCAGGTTCAGCAGCTTCTAGACCCAGAAAATGTTCCCACTCTTGCCTTTAGATCCCTTTTCTAAACTTTTTTCTTCTCCTTTTCAGTTTTTTTTGTTTGAAGTTGAATACTACTCCCTCTGTTCCAGTTTATGTGAACCTATTTCCTTTTTGGTCCGTTCCAAAAAGAATGACCCCTTTCTAAATTTGGTAATAATTTAGCTTAAACTTACAATTCTACCCTTAATAAGAAGCTTTTATAACCACACAAATACTCTAGGCCCCTTTTTGGCTTGTTTAGGACCACAAATTCCAAAAGTCTTCATTTTTTCTTAAACTTCGTGCCCAGTCAAACAGGTTCACATAAATTGGAATGGAGGGAGTAAGAACTTTTTCTTTCAGATTTCAGCTTCTGTGAATGTTCTTTGTCAGTGAATGAATATGCAGAGATTAACGTGTGTGTGTGAGGGTGTGAGGTCTCTTTTATAGAGTATGAGTGTGCTCTTGTAAGGGGAATGAGAGAGGAATGCAGAAGATTCTGTCAGCTAAAATATAGGAGATAAGACATCTTTTCTTCAACAAAAATGGACAGTTGTCCTAGTTTTTGTACATTTCCTAACAATTGTCCCCTTTTTCTGTTTTTCAGCATCTTTTAAATCTGAAACTATCCCTAATTCTTTTATTTTATTGCACTTGAGTCCCTTATCTAGAGGTTTCCTATATACTACCTAACATTCCCAAAATTTTCATATTCATCCCTTATCCCCCTCCAGTTTTTGGTAATCACAAAACAACCATACCAACAAAATCAACAAACTGAAACAAAAAGGAAATCAGTGGCGCAGAAATCGAACCATTTAACCAAGAAAGAAAAAAAAAGAGGAGGAAAAATCTGATTAAACTTAATTCAAACTATGCAATTAAACCTGATTAACATGCGATTAGACTACTAAATACGTCATGCAAATACATAAACCACAACATTCATTGAATCCTAAAGCATGGTTTTAACAAAAAAAATACCTAATAAAAAAATGACTAAAGAAAAAGATGAATACCTACTGATTTTTTGCAAGAAAAACCGATAAGAGCTCCACATATTCCCATTGAGGCCAAACATCTCTGAAATGAACCAAAAATGACACTAATCGATTGTTACTCAATAAAGATAAAAAGAAGAAAGAAAACTAGGTTTTTTTATTTATTTTTAGATCCGAAATTGGAGAAATTTGGTGAGGTTTTTGGGAAAGTTGTTGGTAAACTAATGGTGAGGGAGTGTTGGGGATTATGGGGTGAGAATTTGGGGTTAATTGGAGACGGGCCGCCGCCGTGGGGCGATTTCCAGCAGCGGTGGCCGACGGTGGTGGCTAGGGTTTCTGTGAGTTGAGAGAGATAGAGAATGAGAGGGTTTTGGGGGGTTAGGGGGTTGGTTAGGACAGTTTTAGGAGGGAGTGTGAGGAGTTCCGGTCCGTTAGATTAGGGAGAGTTGAATGGTTGAGATCAAGCATTACTAAAACGCCGTCGTTTAGAGTTTAAACGGGGTCGTTTGGTTATGAGGGCAATTGGACCTAATAGGGTTATGGGGATTGAGTTGGCGATTTGTGGAGGGGAATTTGGGCCATTGGGGCGAACTGGGGTTTAAGGCAACTGGGCCAATTGCAATCTGGCCCAAACCACCCCTTTTTCCTTTCTTTGTTTTCTTCTTTTTCTTTTCTTTTTCTTTTATTTTAATTCCTAACCTAATTAATTAAAAACCTAGATCAGGTCCTAAATCAAATCTAATTTGTGAAATAAACCTAACTAACTATTTCTAACATTTGAACAATCAATTTAGCTTAAAATTAACAAAAGAAAATTACTAATTTAAAACTAAAAACTACACATGTAAATATGACAATTATTTTTTGTTTAATAATGCAATTAATTTGTGTAATTAAATCCTAAATGCAATTAATATCTAAAATACTTATGCAATGCAATATTGAACATTTTGGTATTTTTCTCTCTCTATGATTTTAGGATATTAAATATGCAACTAAATGCAAACAACGATTAACAAGAAAATCCTAGAATTCTACGAAACATAAAAATAATTAGAAAAAATCTATTTTTGTGGATTTCATAGGAGTATTTTGTGAGGCAAAAATTACATGCTCACAATTTCACTCTTTGTTCGGAAACACGAAGAGTTTTCGGGCAAATATAAAGTGAGCAATTACGAGCAATTTTTTTCCGTTTGGATACTCCATAAGAAGCGTTTTGAAAAAATTTGACCGAACATTGCTTCGGAGGTTGCCTACATATCCTTGGCTATAAAGGAATCATGACAGTGTAGTTCTGGAAGTTTTGGTAGCTGGTACTACCGAAAAGCTGTGATTTCACTGTTGCTGCGTCTTGCTGAGCTCCTTATTACACTAGAGTCAACAATGAAAAATACTAACTAAGCCTATCAACTATGAGTTACAAGATTCCTATCTATAAGTCTTCTGAAATTTGATCTTGAGTCTTGGCTGGTTCTTCACACAGACTCTAATCTGAATCTTGATGCTTGTTAGCTACAGGTGCTAGTTCATTCTTCTTCAGTTTTTTGGATCAATGCGGGACATAGAAAGGTTGTGACTTCAATCATGTTTGGAATAATCCACATCTTTTATCTGCTTCTGCACTTTGAGTTCACTTCTTTTCCATTTCTTTCTCTATTTTGGATTTAGACTTCTTTTTGGTTATATCAAACCTTGTGTATCGAGGTAAAAACCTGCTCAGACACCCAAACAAACGAAGAAACAAAATTTTTCTACCCCGATTTTCATAAGAAACATTTTGTGAGTTATTTGTAACAAAACTGTATATTACTTCATTATTGAAAGCAATAAAAGGTCGGGATTGGTGTACCTTGAGAAAACAAAGACTAGTGAGTGGAGACCCTATGTCTAAAGTAAATCAACTAGGGAGTGGAGACTCTATGCTGTAAAAGTGACCAGGGAGTGGAGACCCTCTGCTAGAAAAGCGACTAGGGAGTGGAGACCCTATGTCTAAAACATCAACAAGGGAGTGAAAACCCTATGTTGGAAAAGCGACTAGGGAGTGGAGACCCTATGTATAAAAATATCTACTAGGGAATGGAGACCCTATGTTGGAAAAGCAGACTAGGGAGTGGAGACCCTATGTCTAAAATAGTCATCAACTACGGAGTGGAGACCCTATTGGAAAAGATACTAGGGAGTGGAGACCCTATGGAGACCCCATGTTGGAAAAGAGACTAGGGAGTGGTGACCTTATGTCTATAATAACTGCAATTAGGGAGTGAAGACCCTATGTTGGAAAAGAGACTAGGGAGTGGAGACCCTATGTCTAAAAACATCAACAAGGGAGTGGAGATCCTATGTTAGAAAAGTGACAAGGGAATGGAGACCCTATGTCTAAAATAATCATCAACTAGGGAATGGAGACCCTATGCTGGAAAAACAGACTAGGGAGTGGAGACCCTATGTCTAAAAAATATCAACTAGGGAGTGGAGACCTTATGCTGGAAAAGCGACTCGGGAGTGGAGACCCTATGTAAAAAATAATCATCAACTAGGGAGTGGAGACCCTATGTTGGAAAAGCGATTAGGGAGTGGAGACCCTATGTCTAAAATAATCATAAACTAGGGAGTGGAGACCCTATGTATAATAACATCAACTAGGGAATGAAGACCCTATGTTGGAAAAGCGACTAGGTAGTGGAGACCCTATGTCTAAAAACATCAATTGGGGAGCGGAGACCCTTTGTTGGAAAAGTGACCAGGGAGTGGAGATCCTATGTCTAAAATAAATATCAACTATGGAGTAGAGACCCTTTGTTGGAAAAACGACTAGGTAGTGGAGACCCTATGTCTAAAAACATCAAATAGGGAGTGGAGACCCTATGTCTAAAATAATATTCAACTAGGGAGTGGAGACCCTAAGTTGGAAAAACAACTAGAGAGTGGGGACCCTATGTCTAAAAATCATCAACTAGGGAGTGGAGACCCTATGTTGGAAAAGAGACTAGGGAGTGGACACCCTATGTCAAAAATAACTTCAACTAGGGAGTGGAGACCCTATGTTGGAAAAGAGACTAGGGATTGGATATCCTATGTCTAAAATCATAAACTAGGGATAGAGACCCTATGTTGGAAAAACGACTAGGGAGTGGAGACCCCATGTCTATTATAATCATCAACTAGGGAATGTAGACCTTATTTCGGAAAAACAGACTAGGGAGTGGAGACCCTATGCCTAAGAAATATCAACTAGGGAGTGGATACCCTATGTTGGAAAAGAGACTAGGGAGTGGAGACCCCATGTCTAAAATAATCATCAACTAGGGAGTGGAAACCCTATGTTGGAAAAATGACTAGGGAGTGGAGACCCCATGTCTAAAATAATCATCAACTTGGGAGTGGAGACCTTATGTTGGAAAAGCAGAAGTGTAGACCCTATGTTGGAAAATCGACTATGGAGTGGAGACCCTATGTCTAAAATAATCATCAATTAGGGAGTGGAGACCCTATGTTGGAAAAGCAGACTAGGGAGTGGAGACCTTATGGCTAAAAACATCAACTAGGGAGTGAAGACCCTATGTTGGAAAAGCGACTAGGGAGTGGAGACCCTATGTTGGAAAAGCAGACTAGGGAGTGGAGACCCTATTCCTAAAAAAATATCAACTAGGGAGTGAAGACCCTATGTTGGAAAAGCGACTAGGGAGTGGAGACCCTATGTCTAAAATAATCATCAACTAGGGAGTGGAGACCCTATGTTGGAAAATCGACTAAGGAATGGAGACCCTATGTTTAAAATAATCATCAACTAGGGAATGGAGACCCTTTCGGAAAAGCAGAATAGGGAGTGGAGACCCTATGCCTAAAAAACATCAACTAGGGAGTGAAGACCCTATGTTGTAAAAGCGACTAGAGAGTGGAGAACCTATGTCTAAAATAATCATCAACTAGGGAGTGGAGACCCTATGTTGGAAAAACAGACTAGGGAGTGGAGACCCTATGTCTAAAAACATCTACTAGGGAATGGAGACCCTATGTTGGAAAAGCGACTAGGGGGGGGAGACCCTATGGCTAAAAAAATCATCAACTAGGGAGTGGAGACCCTATGTTGGAAAAACAGACTAGGGAGTGAAGACCCTATGTCTAAAAACATCAACTAGGGAATGGAGACCCTATGTTGGAAAATGCAGCTAGGAATTGGAGGCCCTATACTACCACGATTTCGAACCTTCTTTCTTTTCCGTCTTCCCTTTTTTAGGAGAATGAGTAAAATACGGGAAAGAGTTTGGAGAAGACTTCTCTTTTTGGAGTCGCTACGGCAGAGCTATTTTAGTCTCCGCGTGTTTTCTTTCTAGTTACACCTGCTTCTTGCAAGGTTGCCTTGGATTACACATGTTTCCTACGGTTCAAACATAGAACAATTTGTCAGTTTGAAATGGTGGTTGGTTTTACGACCCTGAGTGTTTCGGTCATTTGATCTCGACCCGGCTCCTTTGATGATACTTTCAACTGCAACTAGTTATTTCTTGAAGACCGTTTTCTTTTCTGGCCCCGGAGAACCTTTGGCTTTTCTAAAACTTGTTTTGACGGTTTGTCTGGGACTTAACCTTTTTCCACTTTGTTTTTCCTTCGTGGGCATTTCAGTCTGATTTTCTTCTTTTAATTTTTAACTTCAAAGCATTGGGGGATCCTTTGGCTTTCGAACTTTGCCAGGACGGTTAGCCACGTAAGACGTATACTTTTCAACTTTATTTTGCCTTTTTGGGAATTTGAATTTGCTTTTCTTATTTAAAGAGTCTTTGACTTCAAAGCATCAACTACTATGGCCAGTCGGGGTCAACTTGATGCCCTGGCCGAGGTTGGGCGCCTTTATGGCATATTAGCTCGTATCAAGCGAGAACCCTATAAATCATTCTTCCCATCCTCTCTTTGTCGTAGTTTTGGAATAGAGTTAGACCGAAAGGGATTCAAAGAAAAATAGCCAATGGAATTTATAAGGAATTAGACAAGAGGTGTCCTATTTGGGGAAAGGAAAGAAGGACATATCTGGAGTGCATGCGGACTTCAATGAACATGACATGCCTCTTGTAATGGATGCCTCATCTCTGTAAACCGTCCAACTCTCAGAAATTCATCACAACTTATGCCTCAAAATCGAGAAACCTTTCTAGGACTCTGCCGTTGCCGAGGGCTGTGAGGACTCTCTTTTCGATTAGTAGCGCCCTTTGCGGGTTTTCACTAGCTGACCTCTCTCATTTCTCTTCTCATCATCGCCTTATAGTTCTCTTTGCGAGTTTTCACTAATAAGACAATTTCTCTGCTTACCATCTCCTTACGGTGCCTGTGAGGGTTTTCACCAATAAGACTCTCTCATTTTTATTGCATCAGATCAAAATAGATGTATTCTCCGATCGTTGAACATTCCCACTGATTGATTAGAAAGACTTGAAGGATTTGGGTAAAAAAGGATTTGGATTGAACTACAACTTTGGAACCTTTCAGGTGAAACCATCGCCGAAACATTATAACAGCTGCCCCGGTTTCAACTTTGGGGAAATGTATTTTTATTTTGGTGTGACTGAACCCCAGAGAGAGGCTGCCTACATATCCTTTCGTAATCACGTCGAACGTAGTCCAAGAAACTTTTATTTTTGGTTTTCTTTTGTTTTTATTTTCTCTTTCCATTTTTTCATCTTTTTTTTTCAATAACAAATTCCATGTTCCAAAGAGGGTAATCAAAAGAAAATGGGAGCCGACTCAAAAGGGGTTGCAAGAATTGGTAGTGTTTGGGTAGCAGGAATGAAAGCCTTTGTCATCTCAATCAGAACAGTGACAAAGGGAACAAACATAATACCTCTTGACCACATCTGCATTGAGAGCTATCTCAGGGTCATTTCCTTCAATGTCTCCCAAATATGGCGCTCCCTTTGGAAACACTCTTCTTATAATGTATGGAGCTTTCCAGTTTGGAGCAAACTTTCCATTTGCTTCTTCATGATGCGGAAGAAGATGTCTCAGGACGAGTTGGTCCACTTTCGAATTTCCTGGGCCGCACTATCTTGTTGTAAGCACAGACCATTCTTTGTTGATACAACTTCCCGTGGCAAACTGCGGCCATTCACTTCTCATCAATCATAGTCAACTATTCCAATCAGGTTTTAACCCATTCCTCGTCCTCGATTTGGGCCTCAACAATGATCCGAAGAGAGGGAATCTCAACTTCGACGGGTATTACAGCTTCAGTGCCATAGACCAATAAGTAAGGGGTAGCCCAAACTAATATTCGCACGGTTGTGCGTTATCCCAATAATGCAAAAGGCAACTTTTCATGCCATTTCTCGGAGCCTTGAATCATCTTCCTAAGAATCTTCTTGATGTTCTTGTTCGCCGCTTCAATGACGCCATTGGCTTTGGGCCGATACGGTGTAGAATTGCGATGCGTAATTTTAAATTGTTCGCATACCTCCCTCATCAAGTGACTTTTCAGATTGGCAGCATTGTCTGTAATGATAGTTTTAGGAATACCGAAACGATAAATAATGTTGGAATGCACAAAGTCCACCACTGCTTTCTTAGTGATGGCTTTGAAAGTGACCGCTTTGACCCACTTTGTGAAATAATCCATAGCAACCAGGATGAATCTGTGCCCATTTGAAGCTTTCGGCTCGATTGGTCCAATAACATCCATGACCCAAGCAAGTCAGAATCCCCCATGATTAGCAATTCCTCTACATCCAGATCAGCTGCCATATTCATGCCCATAATGCAGGCTTCATACTCAACGGTGTTGTTTATACATAAGAACCGAAGGCGGGCTGTGGCTGGATTGTGCTGACCTATGGGCGAAATCAAAATCGCTCCAATCCCGACACCTTTTGCATTTACAGCTCTATCAAAGAACATTTTCCAAGCATTAGTGTCCTCTGGAATTTCTTCGACTGAGTTTACCTCCTCGCCCTAAAAGTGAGTACTTAGGGGTTGGTATTCATTAGCAATCGGGTTCTCATCTAGATGATCCGCCAAGGCTTGAGCTTTCATCATCGTGCGAGTGACATAAACAACGTCGAACTCTGAGCAGGATTTTCCATTTTGCTAACCTCCCCGTGGGCATTGGTTTTTGGAATATGTACTTCTAAGGATCCATTCTGGTTATGAGATAGGTGGTGTAGGCCAAACGATAATGTCTAAGCTTCTGGGTGACCTAAGTCAAAGCGCAACAGGTTCATTCCAACAAGGTATATTTGGCTTCATAACTGGTAAACTTCTTGCTCAGGTAATATATGACTTGCTCTCTCTTCCCTGTCCTACCATGTTGCCCAAGGACACATCCGAAAGAATTTTCCAAGACTATTAGGTATAAGAACAAAGTTATTCCGGGCTCAGGCGAACCAACACTGGCGGATTCGACAGATATTCTTTGATTTTATCAAAAGCGTCTTGACACTCATCTGTCCATTTGATCATCGCGTCTTTCTTCAGCAACTTAAATATGGGATCGCACGTGGTAGTAAGCTGAGCAATCAATCTGCTGATTTAATTCAACCTCCCTAGCAGACTCATGACCTCTTTCTTGGTTTTCAGAGGTGGTAAGTCCCGAATAGATTTTATCTTTGTCAGATCTAATTCAATACCCCTCCTATTGATTATGAACCCCAAAAGTTTCCCAACTGAAATTCTGACTGCACATTTAGCTAGGTTCAGTTTCAAATCATACGTGTGTAGACGCTCAAAGAACTTCCTCAAATCTCGCACATACTTCCTCAAATCTCGCACATGGTCTTCTTGCATTCTGGATTTATAGATCACATCATCCACATACACCTCAATTTCCTGGTGCATCATATCATGGAAGATGGCAATCATAGCTCTCATGTAGGTTGCCCCGGCATTTTTCAGACCGAATGGCATGACCCTGTAACAATAAGTGCCCCATGGTGTGGTGAATGCTATCTTTTCTGCATCTTCTTCATCCATTAGAACCTGGTGATACCCGGCATTACAATCCACAAAAGATTGTATCTCATGTTTGGCACAATTGTCAACAGGAATGTGGATGTTTGTCAATGGAAAGTTGTCCTTATGGCTTGCTTTGTTCAAATCCTGATAATCAACACACACTAGGGTCTTCCCATCTTTCTTCGGCACTAGAACCACATTATCCAACCACGTGGTGTATCGGACCACTCGGATCACACCAGCTTTCAGTTGTTTGGTGACTTCTTCTTTGATCTTATCACTGATGTCTGTTTTGAACTTTCTCTGCTTCTGTTGGACAAGTGGATAGCTGGTATAGGTCGGCAATTTATGTACCACTAAATCGACACTCAATCCTGGCATATCATCATAGGACCATGCAAATACGTCTTTGAATTCAAACAAAAGTTGGATCAATGCATCTCTAGTTCTTTCATCAGCGTGAATGCTTATCATGGTTTCTCTGATCTCTTTTGAACTTCCCAAATTAAATGGCTCAGTTTCATTTAGTTTGGCTTAGGCTTATTCTTAAATTGTTCCAATTCTCGATTTATTTTCCTAAAAGCCTTATCTTCATCATATTCTGGTTCTTGATTCATGATTTCACAGTTAGACAGCGTTTTAGGATCCGAGCATGAAGTCCGCAAGCATGTCATGTTATTTAAGTCTGCATTATTAGAACTGAAAAGGAAAAGATAAGAAAATAGCACAATCAGAATAAAAGAAAAGAGACATCCATAGACGATGAAATATTGATTACATTTCATTGAGTTGAAGATAGGAGGGTTTACATCGAAATTAAAAGACAATAAAGTATAAACATTCGAGTTACACCTTGAAATAACTCGTAATGTAGAAGAGATAGCAAGACTGGACTACCGGGATTCCTGTCTAACTGGGAATGAGGTAGTTTTCCAATTCTGAAGCTTGGCATCTGGCCCCATATACTGCACCTCAGCAGCGCTTGTGCCTTCCCCTGGCTGGACCATGTGAGACTCATACAACATTTGTTTTATGGCTTCACAAATATCATCAATCTCTTCGGTCGTGAAGGCCTCTTCTTCTTTTTCCTCATACTTGGGCTTGACAAATGATCAGGCGATATGTGGGATGGGCTGGGGTAGGACCCACCCTTCTTTTATTTTTTGCTTATCTACCCATTTTCTGTTAGCTTCTGTAGCTTGGAAACCTACGCCAAAAAAATTCTCATTGGCAATCGAACTGACAGGCTCTGTGGTGCCTTGCGGAGATACCCCGAGCCCCTTTACGGGCTTGTACCCATGTTTAATCATTTCAGTGGCGACCATGATCGAGGCATTAGATAAGTAAGGTTGTGGGAATGGGGCCCCTTCTTCATATTGATTGGAAACCAGAATCTCAAAGGCCTGGTATACAATATGCTCACTACCTTCCCTAACTTTAAGGCACGGGACTTAAGGTCCCTATAGATGGAATGCTCGTCCTTCCCATGGACAACAATTTCCTGATTTTTGTACTCAAATTTGACCATCTGTTGAAGAGTGGAAGGAAAAGCTCCAGCAGCGTGAACCCATGGTCTTCCCAAAATAAAATTGTATGAGGTGTCCATATCTAGAATCTTGAAAGTCACTTCGAAGTCCACATGGAAAATGGTCAAAATTAGATCGATTTACCCTATGGTATCTCTCTTGATGCCATCGAAATCCCGTACACAGACGTTGTTAGGTCGGATTTTTCCCGTCCCGATCTCCATTCTCTAGAGAGTTGAAAGAGGGAAAATATCGACCCCGGAGCCACTATCTAGCATGAATCTCTACACATAATAGCCCTCACATTTGATAGTCAGGTGAAGGGCTTTGTTGTGGGCGGCTCCCTCTGGGGGAAAATCATCATGGCTGAAAGAAATCCTGTTGACCTCGAAGAACGGTTCAACCATTCTCTTCAATTGCTCAATAGAAATTTCAACTGGGATGTATGCCTCATTCAATGTTTTCAAGAGTACTTTCTGATGTTCATTTGAGATCAACAATAGAGATAGAAGCGAGACCTGGGAAGGAGTCTTCCAGAGCTAGTCAACTATTGCATAGTCCGAAGTTTTCATTTTTCAAAAAAATTCTTCTGCCTCCTCAATGGTCACAGGCTTCTTAGGTGGAAGCCGTTTATCCTTGTTCAACTTTAACTCTTCTGGGTTGTGGTACTTCCCAGGTTGATTCATTTAGTTTACCTCCTCCATGACTTCTTTGACCTTGTAAATGACCACTGCTTTATTGTAATTCCAGGGAAATGTGGTGGGCTCTCTCATGGGGCTCTATGGTGCGCGGATGATAACCACGGGCTCAGTCAGCCTTGGTTAAATTATCGGCCCCCGCGCCACATAAGTCCCTTTTGGTACATACAACTTCGGCACATTCAACGTGGCCTTTCTTGGCTCGAATTTCTTGGGAATGTTCAAGGTGAAATGTTCTTTCAATGGGGCTTTAGGAACATAGAGAATTGTGTTCTTAGCAGGTGTTACCCCAGATTTTATTTCTACAGCTTTTTCTACCACTTGAGGAATTGGAGTGATTTGCTTCTCAGTTCTAGCTTCTTTTATAGCAGCTTTGGGTCTTGTTTCTGAATCAGCAATGACAATGATGGCTTTCAAAGATGGATTGAATTACTTATCCTCACAGATAATTCCAATGACCGGCCCATTGTTATGAGTCGGTAGTGGGTTGTTAGTCACATTGAGGCTTCCTCGTCCCTAAGCACGATTTGTATTTGTTCTATCAAATTTTCAGCTGCCCTTTTTAGGGTCCAACAATCCTCCATATCATGACCCTTTACCCCCAAATGGTAAGTATACCTGGTACCTTCCCAGAATGATGGGGATTCAGGATTTCATCGATTAGGGGGCACGGGTTGTAACAGACCCAACTGGGTCAACTTCTGGAGCAGGATAGAGTAGGATTCACCAATATGGGTGAAATTGCTTCTCCTAGGTGGCTCACGAGGGATTGGATTATTTTGGTGGTTGTATTATGGTGGATGGGAGTTATATGGAGCTTGGTAAGGATGGTTATTTCTGGGAGGTGGAGCTCGATCTTGGTTGTAGTGCTGTTGTGGCCATGTGTAAGGTTAGGCATTCATCACCGCATAATGAGGCAGTGCCACGACATAGGTTGCACCTTGGTGGGGATAGTAGTGTTGTAGGATTTAGGGCGTCATGTAAGAGTGATCACGTGATCGACGGGGCCCTCTTGAACTTGAAGTCATCATGGCTCCTTCCTCCCTCTTCATTCGATTGGCCAAACCTCTCGAGCTGTTATGGATGGCTTGGGAGGTAGCTCTCAAAGCAGATTGGCTTAATATGCGGCCTCTTTTCAAACCATATTCTACCATTTATCCAATTTTTATTTCCTCTGCGAACGGTTTGCCCATGGCAGACATCATATTCTGAAAATAATCGGCCTCTTGGGCCTGTAAGAAGATCGTAACCATTTCGACCTCTTCCATGGGCGACATTACTCTGGAAGCCTGCTCGCGCCATTTAATAGCATATTCACAGAAGCTCTCAGTGGTTCTCTTCTTCAAGTTAGACAGAGAGTTCCTGTTTGGAGCTATATCCATATTGTACTGAATTTGTTTGACGAAATCGCGGGCTGAATCATCCCATATGTGCCAGTGGGAGATTTCCTGGCCCATGTACCATTCTGAAGTGATTCTAGTCAAGCTTTCCCCGAAATAAGCCATAAATAACTCCTCTTTTCCACCGGAACCCCTCAACTGGTTGCAATATCATTTCAGATGAGCGATCGGATTGTAAGGCCCCAGAAATTTGCTAAGCAATTTAGGATTTCGGGGTGCCAGGTAGACTAATTATAATATTTTATGTGCTATAAATATGATGTAAATTAATTGGATGTGGTAAATAAGTGTATAAGTCTTATAATAAGTAATGTGAGGTCCAAGGAGAAGCCTAAAGCCCAATGGGAAAATTTCATAATAGGCTAAAATTCCAATTGTGTTTGCCCTACTCCACACTTTGAAAGAGCATATATAAATATATATAAGTTACTATGTGATTAACAACCTATAAAAATAAAGGACTTCGAGTCTAGTTTCCAGCGCTTCAAACCGTTCGTCATTTGGACATTCCTACACAAAGTTATGATCAAATTACTAAAGGCTGGAAAAGTGCGATCTTGTGTCGAATCTGCGATTTGATTTGTGATCGCAAATCTGGTCGCAAAATGGGCCAGTGTTGCCTAGTTTTGGGCACCTATTTCGCGATGCATTTTTTCGTCCACATTCTTGTTTTGCGGTCCATTATGCGACCGCATACCTGATTTTGGAGGCTTATTTTTCCTATTTTTATAACCCGACCCCATTTTCATAAATAGGTTTAGGGGCTTCATTTGGGGTCATTTTCTACTGATTTTAGAGAGAGATGAGAGCATATAGAGAGAGAAAGAGGGGTCCTAGCTTCATAATCACCCAAATCTTGCTCAAGTCTTCAAGAATCAAGGAAGATAACCATAGATTGTCCTCCATCCAGGTAAGTCCGTCGAGCCTCCATGTAGCTGGATCATGCTACTTATTCTTGAAGGTTCTTCTTCTTCTGGTTGTAAGGAATGCGAGCATTTTTCTCCTTTTTTGATTGGCGTAATACTCGTTTAAGTGTCGCTATATGTTAATTTCTCTACGTTGCTACGAATCCAACTGATTTTAATGTTTGTAGTGGCTCCACTAGCTGTGAAGCTATTGAGTTTACTCCTAAAACCTCAAGTTCCCTTTTTTGTTAGCTCCTCTTACATACCCGACCTTCCCCTAGTTGATGACCCATTTCTCAGTTCCAATTTCGAGGGCTGAAGGAAGAGCATAATTGTGTCCTTGGTATCTAGAAATACAATTTTTTTATCAATGGTAATCCACCCAAATCCTTTATCAATTTCGCTGAATCCAGAAAATGGGATAGATGTAACAATACCTTTATTTTCTAGTTAACTAGTTTTCGGTCCTCTGATATTACTGGGGTTTTCAGTATTCTGACATAACTAAAGAATGATATAGAATTATAGGTGGAAAGACAAGCCAATCCATCCTCTTACTTTAACTACGAATATGCTTCATTTACTATCAACTATATTATCCCTTCTCAATCCTATCCCCCTTAGAAGCACTATCCTTAAAGGTTGAACTCTGAACCAAAAAGAGTGGCTCTAATTTGAAAATACTTCAAGATATCTGGTCATTGGATCAATAAATGCCACAAATTACATGGGTCCCCACTTCACTTCAAGTTCATCAAGGGTTGATAGCATGTCACAGTTGCTGAGATTGAATGATCTCGTTCTTGATAATGGATTATCTATGCATGTGCTAGTTCAACGATCCTCTTATCAATCTGACTCTCACCTTTTGGTTTTGGGTTTACCAAGGAGCAATACACCTAGTAACACATTCTTATGTCAAAGCCTTTCTCTCAGTTAAGTCTTATTGCCTCTCCCAATTTGGCTGGTAATAGCTGGTTTTGTTGAAGGGTGTTGTAGTGCTTCATTGTGAAGTAGAGTTGCTAGCCATAGTTGGATTTTTGAATTCTGGAGCTATACGTCACGTGACTGCATACAGAGATCTCCTTTAAAAAAAAATTAGCTTCTCGTAATCCCTTATATTAACCTCCTTCCTAGTGGTTACAATGTAAAGGTCACTTCTATAAGCTCTCTCACTTTCTTTTCATTTGCCTTGCATCATGTGTTGTTTACCCGTAATCTTCAATGTGATATTATTTCAATTTTTCAACTAGTTATCCAACTATATGATTTGATTTAATTAACCTCATTCTTTTTGTACTCTACAAGCCCCCTGAGAATGGACAAATTTCCCATTTACTACAGACTTCTAATGTCTTCAACTCTGTTTAAGCTGGTTGATTCCAAATGGTGTTCTTAGTTGTGCTGCCTTACAATCTATTTCCATCTGGTAACTCTCCTTGTGAATCTAATTTTATGCCTTATGGAATCAAAGAGGAAGTCTCATGGCATCAAGGATCGGGGCATGTTCCTTTTGATTAGAATAAAAAGATATTGCTCGTTCTCCTTGTGAGATTCTCTCCTAAACAATCATCTACCTGCTCTGCTTGTCCATGTGACTAGATAACTCAGGTTACTCTTCTCCGGTAAGTGCATCAAGACTTCTCACCCTTCCATAATTATTCATATGGTCACTTCGAGGCCTTACTCTACACTAACTCGTAATGATTTTAAGTACTTTCTCGCCATTGTTGACGGTTTTCTAGGGCTACGAGGGCTTGTCTCATGGGTCCCAAAAGTAATGATTTTCCTTAAGTTCAAGCTTTAATTGCCATGATTTCAAACCAAAGTGTGTCACCTTTTCAAAAGTCTTAAATGGGTCGGATTTGATGAGGTTATGAGACCTTCTGCTCACTCGGCTTCTAGGATTATTGACAACGTCATTGTCATGTGCAGGGGATTTTGCTGCCCCTGGTATTCCACCGCCTTAGGGAGGGTAGGAGTGTTAATTTTCTTTCTTCCCGGAGCTTTACGTCAACCATCAGAACCCCCCTAACCAATACGTGATTGCACCCCTATGGTAGGATGTCCTATCTGTGTGGTTTCACCCGTAATAGGATTGAAATTAAACGCTCCTAGATTTTTGCACATACCATACGTACATTGATTCGGAAGACCAGTTGTCGTACCTCTAATCATCCTTTACAGGATCAGTTGTCAAGGAGGGTTAAATTGTTCGACTAATGATAATTTCATAAGTGGATGAATTCTTTTCCATCCTCATGCGCTTGTGGCATAGGGTCCTTGTGTCGCTTATTGTTAGGAGTGAAATCAAATTCCACGTATTTCATTTTCGGCCTCGATCACACCCATATTGCAAGAGTCTTACCATTTGAGCTCAACTACTTACCTTACACTCAGGGACACAACTGGTGTATCATACGTGATCACTTCTTTAATATCTCAAGTTCACATACATGGTATCCACCTCATCTAAGAATACTAGTTACCACTATGCTTCATTTATCTGAAAATTGATGTCGTCACCAATATTAAATCATGTCAGCATCGTTAATAGAAATTCTCGTCTCTTAGCATATAACCTCATGAAATACTCTGCTCAGCACATTAATGGATTCTTGAATAATTCCATCCCAACATTGAACTTCGTTGTTCCTTATTGTATTAGATATATTTGGTATTGAAGGTTCAAACGTGTCAAAGTCACCCTGTGATCACATATATTAAATAGGTAATTTTTATGGTCGATTTATTATAGCACATCTTAGAGTAATCGTGAAGGTCACCACAAGTTTAGTTTGGGTGTTTGCATAGAGATTTAGAATCCAGGAGGATGAACAGGTTATTCTCAAAATTTCCCCCTGAAGATAAGATGTTATGTGAATTGATAATGAAGGGTACATAAGCGCATTTCCCATTAGGTTGGAGTAGGAGTATGATGTTTCCCTGTAGTTGTTCCTCATGTATTTGTGTTTTCATATGTCTATCTAAGAAGGTAGTTGGAGATCCTTTGCGTATCATCCTGGTGGAAATTATTGAAGGTGAAGTTAATGGATAGTTAGCTTATGCGAGGTATCTAGTTGTCATCCTTGTTAGGTACGTTTAGGGGTTTTGATTTCTTCCGTGAATGTGTTATGGCAAAGCTTGTAAGTCGAGGAGGCCACCTTGAAGGCCGAAAGTGTCGTGAAAAGAAAATATTTTCGCTTGATTGTATATGAGTTAGTTTTGACTTGAAAGGTTCCTTATAGGTGTTATGATCTAAAAATGTGCAGTCCATGTTCAGGTGTCATTATGATAATGTAGTTCTTGTAATGCTGATATTAGTGTTGTGGATATATACATTGTGGTGCTTTGTTGAGTTATTGATGAGTTTCTAGGATAGTTTTGGGTGGTTCTCTAACAGGTGGATAGGCCTAGTTACAAAGGAGATGCTGCCTAAATTTCTGAAAAATTTGGGAGTTAGTCAAAATTTAGGAACTTGAGGTAGGTTAGAAAAGAGATATGTTATGCTAGGTGTTTGGGGAAGTCTCTACCTCTCATTCGAGGACGAATGATCCTAAGCGGGGGAGAATGTAAGGCCCCAGAAAATTTTGCTAAGCAATTTAGGATTTCGGGGTGCCAGGTAGGCTAATTATAATATTTTATGTGCTATAAATATGTTGTAAATGAATTGGATGTGGTAAATAAGTGTATAAGTCTTATAATAAGTAATGTGAGGTCCAAGTATAAGCCTAAGTCTAAGCCCAATGGGAAAATTTCATAATAGGCTAAAATTCCAAATGTGTTTGCACTAGTCCACACTTTGAACGAGAATATCAAAATATATAAGGTATTATGTGATTAACAACCTATCAAATGAAAGGTCTTTGAGTCTAGTTTCCAGCGCTTCAAACCGTTCGTCATTTGGACATTCTTACACAAAGTTATGATCAAATTGCCAAAGGCTGGAAAAGTGTTATCCTGTGTCGAATCTGCGATCGCAGAATCAAAATGCGGTCCGCATTTTTGATTTGCGATTGCAAATCTGGTCGCAAAATGGGCCAATGTTGCCCAGTTTTGGGCACCTGTTTCGCGATGCATTTTGCAGCCCACATTCTTGTTTTGCGGTCCATTATGTGACCGCAGACCCGGTTTTGGAGGCTTATTTTTCCTATTTTTATAACCCGACCCCATTTTCATAAATAGGTTTAGGGGATTCATTTGGGGTCATTTTCTACTGATTATTGAGAGATATGAGAGCATATAGAGAGAGAAGGAGGGGGCCTATCTTCATAATCACCCAAATCTTGCTCAAGTCTTCAAGAATATAGGAAGATAACCATAGATTGTCCTCCATCCGGGTAAGTCCTACTTCCAAAATTTCATGCAAGAGGTTAAGGGTTCAAATATGCTGTGGGGGTTAGAAATAGGCCATGCATGTGGGACTAAGTTGTAGTATGTGATATTAAAGAACTAATTTGAGTAGTTCATGTTAAAATTGGTTGAGGGAAGAAGGAATTGTCATTTTTAAACCTTGTAGTCTACTTTACATGTTATGTGTTTGATGAAATTTCTAAGAGAGTTACACCATGGGTAATCTTCCTAATTATTAATCAATTTCCGCTATCTCCTTATAGATTGTTATTTCTATAGGTGTTGGTGTATTGTTGAAACTTAAGGAATAACTCTTTGATGTATGTATGGCTAACTCTAATCTTCATAAAATAAAATCATTGGTGCCAAAATGTACGGTATGAATTCCCTCGTTTGATTCTCTAAATGAGTAAGTGGGTTCTGTGTGTTAAGTTGAGAAACTCTTGCTTTCATGTCATTCTATGTTACTACCATGTCATTATGTTATTTGAAAGTATGAATTATGATCATTCTGCTCTTTCTTTACTATATGTACGACTCCTCTTATGTGATGGTTTTGGTCGATGAGAAAGATGAATATATGACATGGTTGGAGAAAGGAATATAACCTAAAAGGTTAAATATGTCCAAGTGACAAGAACTGTGACTAAATGATGAGAAGAGATGTGAACTAAAGGATTATAATGATATGAGATGTGAACTACAAGATTTAATAATGATAGGGTTATGTCCTAGAGTGAGATGGCTTAGCCAATCGGGCGGAGATCGGACTCCATGATGTACACATGGAGGTAATTATGAAAGTATGATATTGATGATGTCTCATTTTTCCAAGTGGGATGGCTTAGCCGATCGGGCAGAGATCGGACTCCGTGTGATAACGACACAGTGGTAATAATGAAAGTATGATAATGATGATGTCCCACTAGTTCAAATGAGATGGCTTAGCCGATCGGGCGGAGATCGAACTCCGTGTAATAACGACACGGTGGTATATTGATATCTAACTTTGGATGGTTTAGCTGGTCGGGCAGAGACCGGGCTCCGTGTGACAATGACACGGTGGTATAGTAAAAATAATAGCACTTGGATTTAAAATACTATTAACCAAAAGATGGCAAAACGGGATAAGAAAACGTGGTAACTCTTGTTTGTGTTTCCCCTATTTCTGTGAATTGGTATTTGGTGTCTCTAGTTGTATTACTACATGTTTGTTGTTTATTCTATCTAGAGTAGAGTTTGTTCATACATACTAGTACTATTCAATGGTACTAACGTCTCTTTTGCCGGGGGCGCTACATCTTCTTATGGGTGTAGGTGGTTCCTTAGCAGGCATGCCAATCGTAGCTAGCACCGTTTCCTCTCTCTTGCCACAGCAGTCTTGGTGAGCCCCATTCTCCCCGGGGTGAAGTATTGCACATATTGTTCCACCCTTGTATTAGTGTTAATTACTGTATTTTGAGGCATTAGCCGGAGCCCTGTTGCCGACATTTCCATATTTTCCATCAGTTTTATTTAGAGGCTCCGTAGACAGGTTGTGGGTGGTGTCGGGTATTGGAATTAAACTAGAAATATTTCTATTTGGCAAATATGTTTTTCATCATATCTACAACGATTGTAATATCCTTGATATTATGGTTGAAACTGCTATTGAAAAAAAAATGGAAGTTAATGATATATATATTTTTAGTGTGATTAATAGAACTTATCTTCTATATATTCATAAATTAGTTTGGGTAGAATGAAACATAACGGGCTTGCTCAGTCGGGTTTACTCGGTTGAGCGCCGGTCTCACCCCTCGCTTTTGGGGTGTGACACGGATCTCCGTGCGCGTCATATTTTTCAAACTTTGGCTTCTTGAAGCCAACTCGAAGGTGAACATGTGGAAACATGCACAAATCAGAGTACAAGACATTCTTCTGGCCACTCAGGCCCTGCATGTTTTTAAAGTTTTCTTCTAGGCTTCTCATTTTCCAAGCCATTTCTTCCTGCTCGGGGTTTCTCATTGTTCTTTCTTGTTCCATTGGAGTGTCACGACCCAAAAATCAATACTCGCCGTTTAAACTATAGATTGTCATATTCTATTAAAGTTTCCCTTTTTAAACATATTCAACAGTAATAATAATGAAACGATTAAGTCTAGCCCCAGCCCCAAACATCCGGAGTCAACCGTCATGAGCATCTAAAGGAGTAAATACACTGTATGCTATCTTTTCTTTACTAATACAAGTTCGAAAAATATGAGAAACCAATAAGCTAGGAAAGGAAAAAGGCAGGCTGTGGACGCCAAACAACTATCTCTATCCCCGAACAAGCTCCAAAGCAAATGGAAGTCAGCTAGCGCTCTGACCCGGTACCTGGATCTGCACACATGGTGCAGGGAGTAATGTGAGTACGCCAACTCAGTAAGTAACAACCATAACTAAAGACTTGAGTGCAGTGACGAGCATTTAAATTTACAGTTTCATAAAATAAGTACCAGTAAAGTAATAGATCAGGTCAAGAATCCACATTTACCAAATATTTCACAAAACTCTAGTTTTTCCTTATAATCTTGTATAAAACATTAGCCCGACATTTATCAAAGAGGCTCAATGTAAAGAGGGGTGAAAAACAATAGTTTCATAAATAATAACCTCTCCAGCACGGAATCACTCGTAAATAAAGCCTCTCAGTCACTCGTGACTTCACTATCAAAAGTCAATGCTCACACCCAACAATCTCACTCAAAAGGTACCATGTACATATAAACGCTGCGACGTGCAACCCGATCCACATACTATTCGCTGCGGCGTGCAGCCCGATCCAAATAATAGCGGACTGCACTCACTGGGGGTGTACAAACTCCTGGAGGGGCTCCTTCAGCCCGAGCGCTATATTGCTGTGGCCTGCAGCCCGATCCACCTAATATCTGCTACGACGTGCAGCCCGATCCATAACTATCCTCACAACTCGGCTCTCGACCTTACTCAGTCATCCTCACAAGCCACTCGGGCAACTCATCACAACTCTCGGGACTCAGCCCAAAATACCTCACAGTATTCTAAAACAGGGTGATAATAGTGATAACAACAACATATATAAAGCATGACTGAGTTCATAAATTTTCTACCAAAATAGTGTGAGAATAGTGGGAAAAATACCCCTGAGGGTCTAAACAGATCGGCACAAGGCCCCAAACATGGCATACAACCCATAATAAAGTATAAATCTCTAAAATACAGGATATTATATGATTCCAAATCAAACATGCGTCTTAATAGTCGCTACGGGATGGGCCAAGTCACAATCCCTATCGATGCACGCCCGCACGCTCGTCACCTAGCATGTGCGTCACCTCATTTATCAAAACAATACGAAATACCGGGGTTTCATTCCCTCAGGTCTAGATTTACAATCGTTACTTACCTCAAACCGGCCCGAATACTAATCCGTGATGCTCTTTCCCCTCGAATCGACCTCCGATTGCTCCAAATCTAGCCAAAATCAGATTTATACCATCAATATAAGATAAGGAACAAAGCCCATTCGAAAATTATCAAAATTAAGCACAATTCCCGAAATTGGTCAAACCCGACCCCCAGGCCCACGTCTCAGAATTCGATAAAAATCACATCACAAGAATCCTTATCCTCCCATGAGTCCTTACATACCAAGAACATCAAAATCGGACCTCAAATGGCCCCTCAAATCCCCACTCAAAGGTGTCCAAATCATAAGCTCTAATTCCCCAATTTTTGGGTTTAAATCACACTAATTTCAGGTCTAATTACTTAGAAATCAACATAGAATCGAGTATTGAGCCCAAAAATCTTACCTCCAACTCCAAGTGTTTCCCACTTGATTCCCTCTTTAGTCTCTCTCAAAAGCTTCAAAACCGCTCAACAATGGAGAAAACTGGGCTGAAAATCGCGAAGGCCACTGTTTAAATACTCATCCCAGGTCCTTCTATGCGAACGCGTCTACTGCCATGCGAACGCGGAGCTTATCCACCTCACACCTACGCGAACGCGGACCCCACCTCGCGAATGCGTAGGCCAACACCCTGGGGTCCTCCAACAACCCACTATACTACGCGCACGCGACCCTCTGAGCGCGAACGCATAGAGCATCACCCCCACACTTCCGCGTTCACATACACCCCTTCGCGAACGCATATCACAAATTCCCCCAACTCCAAAATCACTCTACGCGAATGCGATCCACCCTCCGCGAATGCATAGAGTAATTTTCTGCAGCAAAAACACCAGAAAACATCTATCTCCAAAATCCAAAAATCGATCTGTTAACCACCCGAAACTGACCCGAGGCCCTCGGGACCTCAACCAAACATACCAACACATCCCATAACCTTATTAAAACTTATTCGAGCCTTCGAAACCCCCACAACAATGCCAAAACACCAAAATCATATCGGATTCAAGCCTATGAACTTTGAGATTTCTATATTTCGCCAATGATGCCGAAACCACCCAAAACGCACCCGATTGACCTGAACATTTACACACATATCCAAAATGACACTAATAACCTGCTCCAACTTCTAGAATTCCATTACGACCCCAATTTCCTATTTTCCACTGCCGACCGGAAATTGCCAAAAGCTCAATTTCGCAAATTCAAGCCTAATTCTACTCCGGACCTCATTCTGAACACACTCATATGTCCCAAATCAACCAACGAAGCTGTCCGATCCATAAAATCCACATTCCTAGGTCATTTACCTATCAATAAACTCCCGATTGACTTTTCCAACTATTAAGCTCATTAAGAGACTAAGTGTCTCATTTCTCACTACAACCACTCCGAACCCGAACCAACCGAATCAACATAACATAAACAGGTTAAATAACACATGAAGAAGCTAAAACAGAGAAAATGGGGAAAATCTCACGGAACGACCGGCTGGGTCATTACATGGAGACTCATATTGCAGATGCTGAGGGTATGAGTCTAGAGTAACATGAGTTATATCTGGCTAAAATTGCGTGCTCTGAAAGGTCAATGTTGAAGGCTAGAAGCATGGTCTGGGTGCGGTCGGTTGTGCCATGGTAAAGACTGGTGGTGCAGTGAGCAATGTTGGGGGTACCGTTGTAAACGTCGCTTGGGGCCGGACATTGGAAGGCGTACCGGTAAAGTTGGCTGACATAGTGGCGTACCCGAGCGGGACAAATTGATTAGTCACGGGGATGGGGATGTTGGTGGTTCCACCCATCCTAGGGATAAGTTCAAGAAATCCAGGGATTGAACTTGGTGGTTCTCTACCGTTGGACCAGTCGTCCCACATCTCTAACATGCGGACACGCAACTTCCGGTTCTCTTCGGCAGTTGCTGATTCAGGCTGGGTCATAACTGGCGTGGCATTATCCTCAGGATCTTTGACGCGGAGACTGCTTTCTAAAGACATTGGGGCACTTCCTTTTGATCTTGTAAAGTAAGGGTGGGAAGCTAGGATACCTTCAAAACCAACCACCTAAACAAGACTTGTCTAAATTTGCACGCACAACAACCTTGTCAGTTTTGAAGCATTTATCATATAGGGAATCACACATTGGGAATGCAATGCACCTGAATAGTTAAACGTTTCTAAATGTTTTTGCATTGGCTGTGTGTTTCATTCCGGCTTTTACTATCTCTTTCTCAAATTTCAACCTTTGATTTCTTTTCCTTCTTTTCCTACTATTTTTCGCTCTTTTATTTCTCACTCTTTTCTTCCCTTTTGTTTTTGCCCCTCTTTTATTTTTTTTTTCCTTTTTTTTACTCACTTTCTTTTTCTCTTTTTTTTCTTTTAATTTTATGGCTATGATAGAATTCTATGGAGATTGCCTACGTATCATGATGATGCATGAATCAGATCATCGCGTAGTTAAGGGAATAAATGCGAAATAAAAGAAAAGAATTTTTTTTCTTGGGATTTTCAATATTTCATTAATAAAGAAATCTTTTTTTGGGTTTCTTTTACAAGTACTTAAAAGTATTGACGACTACAAAAGAAAACATACAGGTCAAAATAAAACAACAAAACAACCTTGACATAGACGAACAAAACTCGAGAAAAAGTAAATACAGACTCAAAAACCAAAAACTCATAAATACATAAGAGCCTCCACTGGTACTCCGGGGGCCCGGAGGACATTAGCCGGTCTCGGCGCGGGCCTACGTGCAATTTACTCTTGAAAGGTGGTCTAGGTCAGCCATCAACTAGCGAACAAAGGTCATCATGGAAGCAAAAACATAGACCTGGTCATATCTTCACACTCATGACTCTTCATCGCAACATAGTCGACTATTTCCTTAATTCTCATTGTGATGACACATTTTTCTTGAAGCAAGCTCCCAATTTGCTGTGTCCAGGCTTCTAGCACCTGTGTGGCTGTGTTGTCTTGGTCTTGAAATTTCTACACACTTTCTTATAATTGATAGATCAAGGCATAGCGGTGCTCCCTTTATTGTTGATATCCTTGGTTTGGCCAACCATTTCATTTTCGAGGGTAGTCAGTTTTTCCTTTAAGATTGTGACTCCTCTGTCATACTTTTGCTTTAACAGTTAAGCAAACCTTGTCCATTTTTCTGCATTATTTGCCAAATTTGCTTGAGATTTTGCCAATTCTTCCACAGCCTCGGTCAAATCAGCCCTATAGTCATGCACTTTCCGCCTCAGGTTGGTTGTAATTCTTTAATCTCTCTCCCTTCTTACTGGTGTCTTGGTGGCTATACCATGTCATGTAATTAGATTCAGCTTTGCCAGAAGAAAAATGCCGCACCCGAGTATGTGGCTCTAAAAACCTACATTGGTTCCAAATATAACGAACCATTTCTTCTGGGAACGCACTCTTTGGGCCTAGCTCAATGACATGTGCACTCAAATCTTCATCGTGAGGAATTGTTTGATATCTTCCTAATTGGCGGAGGACATGATGCGGAGCATATGGCTGAATGCTTTGAAGACCTATCAATACGAGAAAGCACACTTCGGCGGACATGTAGATGACTTCGTTAACCGGGAACCAGCTGAAAGTCCATTCAATTTTCCTTTTAGTTAAAAATCCCAGATATGCCAACCATGTTTTAGTACCCTCCGGTAACTCATAGCCGTTCACCCTGTTTTCATACTCTTCAATGCAATTGAATCCGGTCAGTCCGTGATTCATGTACCTCGGGCGACAACAGGGATGCTATACCAGCCATATTTGCAAAAGCAGGCTACAACCTTCAAAGAACTTTGCAGTAGCTCGGCAGGAGGTTAAAGACCGATAAATTTCTGCGAGCATCATCGGTATAAGGGTACCGTTGGCCTTCTTGACCATAAAGTCGGCCACTCCTGCAAGTACTAGTTCTTTGTGTCCATCACTCTTTGGGCATATCAGTGTGCCTAAGAATGCAACCACTAAGTCTAAACCCCTACGGGCTTCCCACTCGTGTTTCTTTCCTTGATGACTTAAACCAGTGTCCGGAGCCTCAAATCCACGGGGGTCTCCATACCGGCTATATAAGAAATGGAGTGTGCAAAATCCTTTGGCCAAATTATCATCTTTAACCTGTCGGTTAATGCTCAAAAGCTCCAAAAACTAGTGGGGGTTATAGTTCTGGGTGCTACTGGATATTGGTGCCTGAGATTCCCGTTAAAACCAGCGTAATCTAGTGATGACCCAAGGGTTCATTTTATAAATTTAGACTCCGTTCCACGCCTAATATCTATAAAATACTAATTTTAAATACCTTGATTTGCGTGCGCAGTCCGAGCGTGAAACCGAAAAGCTTTTATGTGAAAATATGAGAAATAGTAATTTCTAGAGTTGAAATTTTGTAAAAGTTGACTTTGGTCAACATTTTTAGTAAACGGACCCGAATACGTGTTCCGACAATCCCGGAAGGTCCACAGCAAAATATGGGACTTGGGCGTCTTCCCGAAAATGAATTCCGAGGTCCCAAGCCTTAGAAAATAATTTTTGAGGAAAATTGTTCTACTGGTTAATTCAAGAGATAAAGAAATGAAATAATATGTGAAATATATGATATCGGGCCCGTATTCTTGTTCCGGAGCCCGTAACAAGTTTTTTATGTTATGTAATTCCTATATGTGAAGTTTCGTGGGAATTGGAGTTGATTTGATGTAATTCAGACATCCGGTTGAAAAGTTAGAAATTTGAGTGTTCTTGAGGAAATCTTGAGTTTTGCGGCTAAATCTGTAGATTTTGATGTTATTTTGATGATTTGATTTCACGAACAAGTCCGTATGATGTTTTTAGACTTGTGTGCATGTTTGGTTTGGAGATACGAGGGCTCGGGTGATTTTCGGGTAGGTTACGGAGTGTCTAGACTTAGAACAATGCCCCAACAGCTGAACATCTGGTGTGCAGGCCTCAGGTCTCGCAAATGCGAGGTCGGGCTTCGCAAATGCGACGCCAATGCCCAGCCTCTGATATCGCAAATGCGAGGTCCTGTTCGCATTTGCGATATCTCCCCGGATAGCCCAGGGTTCGCAAATGCGAACCCTAGTTCGCAAATGCGAGACCCGCAGCCTGTTATATCAGTTTTTTGACGGGATTTTCCCTTCTTTTCCAATTTACTAAAACCCTAAACCTCCATAGGCGATTTTACAAAGACCCAAACTTCTCCAAATCATTGGTAAGTGATCTCTAACTAATTTCTTTCGATTCCTAACAACTTTTAACAATGATTTCAACCAAAAATCTAGAGTTTTCATGGTAAAAATTTGGTTTTTGGGTAGAACTTAGGAATTTAAAATTTTGGAGAATTGGACCTCGAATTGAGGTCGGGTTCCAATACCAATTGTGTATCCGTGCTCGGGGGAGATTGGGTAAACGAGTTTTGGTCCGAACCTCGAGTTTAGACCAAGCAGGTCTGGGGTCGATTTTTGAAATTGAATAGGAAAACTTAGGAAAACCATTGCTTTTAAATAAAGATGATTCATTTAGGATATGATTGATAACGTTGAACAAATTGTGATTAGATTCGAGCGGATTAGAGGCAAATTTTAAAGGAAAGGTAGTGCTAGAGCAGTGAATTGCTTGCGAGATTGAGGTAAGTGTTTGGTCTAACTTTGACTTGAGGGAATAGGAATCCCCACTTGTTTGCTATGTGAAATGCATGTGTGTGGTTTATAGGTGAGGTGACGAGTATCTATGCACCATCCAATTTTCCTGTTAAGCATGATTCCTCTTCCGTTCCCAACTTAATTGGTTCTTGTATTAATTGTTCTATGTCCATTATTATTTCTATGACTACTTGGCTTTGTTACTTTGTTGTTAAATATTGTGGTGGTTATTTTGGGAAGAGTATTGGTTGTTTATTTGGTTCCCTTGTGGTAAAAACGATTGAGGACACTTATATTTTTACTGAATTTCAAAGAAAACAAGGATTTGAAAAGCTCAAATGTTTATTTTACTATTTTTCATATTTTTGGCACTACTTTTATTTAAAGTCTAAAGTTTGGAAAGTTGGAAACTATTTGAGGATTGGTTATAGCTGAGGCTTAGAAAAGACGGCTGAGTTATTTTATTATTGTTGCAGTATTTAATTTTATTTGTTTAGATTTCCTTCTTGCGTTATATATTATCGTCACAGGTTTATTGCTAAAGCCCCGCCGTAGGCTCGTCACTGCTTCGTCGAGGTTAGGCTCGACACTTACTCAGTACATGGGGTCAGTTGTACTGATACTACACTGTGCACTCTTTTGTGCAGATCCAGGTACTAGCCAGCAGTAGAGATTTGTAGAGCAGCCTCCTATTCATTCAGAGACACGAGGTACATCTGCCGGCGTTCGCATATCCCGCGACTTTCTCATATTTTACATATGCTGTTTTATCGTATTTGGATTAGTTATACTAATTCTTTCAACCCAGTATTTGTAGTATTCTTTAGTAGTTCGTGAATTGTGACACCAGACTCTGGGGTAGTCTTAGAGTTATTTATATACTTAGTTTGTGGTTCGTTTTATTTAATTGTTTAATATCTTATATTTGGAGTATTTCATCGAAAATCATTTAAATTAAGTTTACTTTAAATTTTATTTATTCATGCTTAAGTAAATAATCAAAGGAAATTAGTTAATCGAATTCTAACATTGTCTTGCCTAGCAAGTGTGGTGTTAGGCGCCATCACGGTCCCTAAGGTTGGGAATTTGGGTCGTGACAAGTTGGTATAACAGCACTAGGTTACTCAGGTCTCACAATTCACGAACAAACTTGGTAGAGTATGAAGGATCAGTACGGAGATGTCTGTACTTATCCCTCGGAGGCTATTGAGTTAGGAAACAACTCCATTTTTATTTCTACTCCATCATGCGATTCTTGTATCCCTAAATACTGACTAGATTCTTCTACTCTCTCACAGATGGCGAGGACAGGTTCTTCATCTTCTGTTGATCAGAATTCTGGCCCTCCAACAACAGCAGCTCCTATTAAGGACAGAGGCCGAGGCCACGCTGAGGCCGAGGCAGGGGCAAGACTCAGCCCATTGCTCAGGCAGCATCCCCAACTGCGGAACCCCCGATTGAGATTAATGAGGGGGTTCCGGCTTAGATTGTTCCAGCGGTACCAGGTCAGGTTCCCGAGGGGTTTATTGCTACCCTGGTTCTTCAGGATGCTTTGGTCCGTTTAGTGGGCTTGATGGAGAGTGTGGCCCAGACGGGCACATTCCCTGTTGCTGCAGCCGTATCTCAGGCTGGAGGAGGGATCTAGACTCCTGCTACCCACACTCCAGTCCAGACTACTCCTCAGGTTCAGACCCCAGTAGCCAATCCCGTTGGGGTAATTTAGCCAGTTGCAGCGGTGCCGCCCGTTAATGGGGCAGCTATGTCTATCGATGCTCTGTGGAGACTTGACAAGTTCATTAAGTTTTTCCCTGTCCATTTCAGTGGTGTTACTTCAGAGGAGCCTCATGAATATCTGGATAGTTGTTATGAGGTGTTACACAATATGGGTATTTTGGAGACCAATGGTCGATTTCGCGACTTTAGATGATTGGTTCCGCCAAGCAATGGTGGAGGGACTATTTGTCGACTAAGACAACTAAATCACCTGCTCTGACTTGGGATCAGTTCTCTCATCTCTTTTTGGAGTTCTTACCTATCACTACTCGAGAGGATAAGCGTCGTCAGTTTGAGCTACTTCAGCAAGGCAGCGTGACTGTGACTCAGTACGAGACTCATTTTTTGGATTATGCTAGACATGCTATTCTTATATTTCCCACGAAGAGGGAGAGGGTCAGGCGGTTTATTGATGGCCTTGCTCAGCCCATCAGGTTGCAGATGGCCAAGGAGACAGGGTCCGAGATGTCTCTTCAGGATGCAGCTAATATAGCTAGGAGGGATGAGTCAGTTCTTGGGATGGGAGGTCAGGGGTCAGATAAGAGACCTCCATTCCGGTGGTTTCAGTGGTGCCTCATCTGGAGGCGGGACTTAATATAGTAGAGGCCATTCTTCCAGTCCATTCCATTCAGCACTACAGGTTTCACATGGTACTTTAGGGGGTCATGGTTCTTATGTGCATCCTTCTGCTCAGCCAGTCTACAATGCTCCTTCAGCTCCGATCAGAGCACCTCCTCTGCAAAGTTATCATCGTGGTCAGCCGTTTCGTCAGGGTCAGTCCTCATATCAAGAGTGATGTTTTGATTGTGGTGAATATGCCACATTTAGAGAGCTTGCCCGAAGTTTCTGAGTAATCAGCAACAGTACTAGGGTTCTCGTGCCATAGTTCTGGCATCAGCTGTAGCACCACCTGCCCAACCAGCAAGGGGTAGAGGTCAGGTAGTTAGAGGTAAAGGCCAGAATGTTAGAGGTGGAGGACAGATAGCTAGAGGTGGAGGTCCTCCCAGAGGTGTGGTTCAGGGTGGCGGGGCCCAGCCCTGACTATATGCATTTCCAGCCAGGCCTGAGGTAGAGTCCTCGGACGCTGTTATTACAAGTATCATCTCAGTCTGTGATAGAGCTGCTTCACTTTTGTTTGATCCGGGGTCTACTTATTCGTTTGTTTCATCCTATTTTGCCTCGTATTTGGATGTGCCCCGTGATCCCTTGAGTGTTCTTGTTTATGTGTCTACACCGGTGGTAGATTGAGTATATCATTCGTGCGTGGTAGTCATTGAAAGTCTTAAAACTAGTGTTGATCTCTTGCTTCTAGACATGGTTGACTTCGATGTTATATTGGGCATGGATTGGTTGTCTCCCTATCATGACATTTTAGACTGTCACGCCAAGACAATTACCCTAGCCTTATCCGAGTTGCCTCGATTAGAATGGAAAGGGACTCCTAGTCATTCTCCCAGCCGAGTAATTTCATATGCCAAGGCTCGTCGCATGGTGGAGAAAAGGTGTTTGGCTTATTTGGCTCATATTCGTGATTCCGATGCTGAGGTTTCTTCCATAGAGTCAGTTCCTATCATGCATGAGTTCCCTGAGGTATTTCCTGCAGACCTGCCGGGTATGCCGCCCGACAGGGACATTGATTTCTGTATTGATGTGGCTCCGGGCACTCAGACCATTTCCATTCCTCCATATCGGATTGCCCCACCGGAATTGAAAGAATTGAAATAACAGTTGCAAGACTTGTTAAATAATGGTTTTATCAGACCTAGTGTCTCGCCTTGAGGTGCACCGGTTTTTTTTGTAAAGAAGAAAGATGTGGCGATGAGAATATGTATAGATTACCGGCAGCTGAATAAAGCTACTATCAAGAATAAATATCCGTTGCCGAGGATTGATGAACTATTTGATCAGCTTCAGGGTGCTAGAGTATTTTCGAAAATTGATTTGAGGTCGGGATATCATCAGCTGAAGATTAGGGCGTCCGATGTTCCTAAGATAGCCTTTCATATGAGGTATGGTCATTATGAAATTTTGGTCATGTCTTTTGGATTGACTAATGCTCCAGCAACCTTTATGGATTTGATGAATCGGGTTTTCAAGCCCCATATGGACTCTTTTGTGATCGTGTTCATTGATGACATCCTTATATACTTCCGCAGCCGGGGAGAGCATGAGCAGCATCTCCGTATAACACTCTAGACTTTGAGAAATAATCAATTGTATGCCAAGTTTTCTAAATGTGAGTTCTGGTTAGATTCAATAGCCTTTTTGGGTCATATAGTATTAGCATAGGGTATTCCGGTTGATCCTAAAAAGATAGAGGCAGTTAAGAACTGGCCTAGACCCACTACGGCTATGGAGATTAGGAGTTTCTTGGGTTTGGCGGGTTATTACCGTCATTTTGTGGAGGGTTTCTCGTGCATAGCAGCCCCAATGACTAAATTAACTCAGAAAGGTGCCCCATTTAAATGGTCAGATGAGTGCGAGGCGAGCTTTCAGAAGCTCAAGACAGCCTTGACTTCAACTTCGGTATTGGTGTTAGCATCAGACTCGGGTTCCTTCACGGTGTACAATGATGCTTCACGAGTTGGCCTTAGAGAAGTGTTGATGGAGGATGGCAGAGTGATTGCATATGCGTCTCGCCAGTTGAAAGTCCATGAGAAAAATTACCCTGTTCATGATTTGGAGTTGGCAGCCATTGTTCATGCATTAAAAATTTGGAGGCATTATCTCTATGGCGTGCCATGTGAAATTTTTACTGACCATCGGAGCCTCCAGTACTTATTCAAGAAGAAGGATCTAAATTTGAGGCAGCGGAGATGCTTAGAGTTGTTAAAAGATTATGATGTCACTATATTGTATCACCTGGGGAAGGCCAATGTGGTGGCCGATGCATTGAGTAGAAAAGCGGGGAGTATGGGCAGTCTTGCGTATATTCCAGCTGGCAAGAAACCGCTGGCCTCAAACATTCAAACTTTGGCTAATCAGTTCGTGATGTTGGTTATCTCCCCCAGCAGTGTTCTAGCTTGTACCGTCGCTCGGTCTTCTTTAATTGACCGTATTCGGGAGCGGCAGGACGATGACCCACATTTGGTGGTCCTTAGGGATACAGTTCGGCACGGTGATGCCAAGCAGGTTATAGTTGGGGATGATGGCATTTTGAGGATGCATGGTAGGTTGTGTGTGCCTAATGTTGATGGCCTTCGTGAGGTTATCCTTGAGGAGGCTCACAACTCCAAGTATTCTATTCACCCAGGTGCATAAAAAATGTACCAAGATTTGAAGCAGCATTATTGGTGGAGAAGTATGAAAAAGGACATTGTGGCGTATGTGGCTCGTTGCTTAAATTATCAATAGGTAAAGTATGAGCATCAGAGACCTGGTGGTTTGCTTCAGCGGATAGAGATTCCTGAGTGGAAGTGGGAGCGTATCACTATGGACTTCATTGTTGGGCTCCCACGGACTCAGAGGAAATTTGACGCAGTTTGGGTTATTGTGGATAGGCTGACTAAATATGCACACTTCATTCCTGTGGCAAGTTCTTATACTTCAGAGCGGTTGGCTGAGTTATATATTCGGGAGATTGTTCGCCTTCATGGGGTGCCCGTGTCTATCATTTCCGATCGGGGTACGCAGTTTACTTCGCACTTTTGGAGAGCAGTTCAGCGTGAGTTGGGTACCCGAGTAGAGTTGAGTACAACATTTCACCCTCAGACTGACGGGCAGTCTGAGCGTACCATTCAGATATTAGAGGATATGCTCTGTGCTTATGTTATTGACTTTGGAGGTTCATGGGATCAGTTCTTGCCAATAGTGGAGTTTGCTTATAATAATAGCTATCAAACGAGCATTCAGATGGCTCCTTATGAGGCATTGTATGGTAGACAGTGCAGATCGCCTGTTGGATGGTTTGAGCCAGGAGAGGCTTAGTTATTGGGTACAGACTTAGTTCAGGAGGACTTAGATAAGGTCAAGATTATTCAGGAGAGACTTCGTGCAGCTCAGTCTAGGAAAAAGAGTTATGCCGATCGTAAGGTCCGGGATGTGGTATTCATGGTTGGAGAGAGAGTATTACTTCGTGTGTCGCCCATGAAGGGTGTGATGAGATTTGCGAAGAAGGGTAAGTTGAGCCCTAGGTATATCGAGCCGTTTGAGATCCTTGATAGAGTGAGGGAGGTAGCTTATAGACTTGCATTGCCTCCAGGGTTACCCTCAGTTAATCTAGTATTCTATGTGTCTATGCTCCGGAAATATCATGATGACCTGTCCCACGTGTTAGATTTCAGCTCTGTCCAATAGGACAAAGACTTGACGTATGAGGAGGAGCCGGTAGCCATTTTAGACCGGCATGTTCGCCAATTGAGATATAAGAGTTATCCTTTAGTTCGAGTTCAGTGGAGAGGCTAGCCCGTTGAGGCAACTACCTAGGAGTCCGAGTCGGACATGCAGAGTAGATATTCACACTTGTTTGAAAATTCAGGTAACTTTCTATGTCCGTTCGAGGACGAATGTGTGTTTTAGAGGTGGAGATTGTGATGACCCAAGGGGTCATTTTATAAATTTTGAATCCGTTCCATGCCTAATAGCCATAAAAATACTAATTTTAAATACCTCGATTTGCATGCGCAGTCCGGGCGTGAAACCAGAAAGCTTTTATGTGAAAATATGAGAAATCGTAATTTCTAGATTTGAAATTTGGTAAAAGTTGACTTTGGCCAACATTTTTAGTAAACGGACCCGGATCCGTGTTCCGACGATCTCGGGAGGTTTGCAGTAAAATGTGGGACTTGGGCGTATGCTCGAAAATGAATTCCGAGGTCCTAAGCCTTAGAAAGTAATTTTTGAGGAAAATTGTTCTGCTGGTTAATTCAAGAGATAAAGAAATAAAATAATATGTGAAATATATGATATCGGGCCCGTATTCTGGTTCCGGAGCCCGGAACAAGTCCGTTATGTTATGTAAGTCCTATCTGTGAAGTTTCGTGGGAATTGGAGTTGATTTGATGTAATTCGGACATCCGGTTGAAAAGTTAGAAATTTGAGTGTTCTTGAGAAAATCTTGAGTTTTGAGGCTAAATCTGTAGATTTTGATGTTGTTTTGATGATTTGATTTCAAGAACAAGTCCGTATGATATTTTTAGACTTGTGTGCATGTTTGGTTTGGAGCTACGAGGGACCGGGTGAGTTTCGGGTAGGTTACGGAGTGTCTAGACTTAGAAAAATACCCCAACAACTGAACATCTGGAGTGCAGGCCTCAGGTCTCGCAAATGCGAGGTCGGGCTTCGCAAATGCGAAGCCAATGCCCAACCTCTGATCTCGCAAATGCGAGGTCCTGGGTCGCAAATGCGAAGGACCATGTTCGCAAATGCGAGGTCCTGATCGCATTTGCGATATCTCCTCGGAAAGCCCAGGGTTCGCAAATGCGAGACCCGCAACCTGTTATATCAGCTTTTTGACGGGATTTTCCCTTCTTTTCCAATTTTCTAAAACCCTAAACCTCCATAGGGGATTTTACAAAGACTCAAACTTCTCCAAATCATTGGTAAGTGATCTCTAACTAATTTTTTTTCGATTCCTAACAACTTTTAACAATGATTTCAACCAAAAATCTAGAGTTTTCATGGTAAAAATTTGGTTTTTGGGTATAACTTAGGAATTTCAAATTTGGGGAATTGGACCTCGAATTGAGGTCGGATTCCAATACCAATTGTGTATCCGTGCTCGGGGGAGATTGGGTAAACGGGTTTTGGTCCGAACCTCGAGTTTAGACCTAGCCGGTCCGGGGTCGATTTTTGAAAGTGAACAGAAAAACTTAGGAAAACCATTGCTTTTAAATAAATATGATTCCTTTAGGCTATGATTGATAACATTGAACAAATTGTGATTAGATTCGAGCGGATTAGAGGAAAATTCTAAAGGAAAGGCAGTGCTAGAGCATGAATTGCTTGCGAGATTGAGGTAAGTGTTTGGTGTAACTTTGACTTGAGAGAATAGGAATCCTCACTTGTTTGATATGTTAAATTCATGTGTGTGGTGTATAAGCGAGGTAACGAGTATCTATGCACCACCCAATTTGCCTGTTAAGCATGATCCCTCTTTCGTTCCCAACTTAATTGATTCTTGTATTAATTGTTCTATGTCCATTATTGTGTCTATGACTACTTGGCTTTGTTACTTTGTTGTTAAATATTGTGGTGGTTATTTTGGAAAGAGTATTGGTTGTTTATTTTTTCCCTTGTGGTACAAACGATTGAGCAGTTTGGCATTGTTTTTACGAAGTATATATATTTATGTTCCTGTTGGTTTCATGGTTGAGAAGATATTGATGAAGTTTATGAGAAAAATACAGTTTATTACTTATTATTGTTGAGACAAAAATATTGTGAAAGGCTTGGCCTGAATTTTGGAATTTATGAATAAATTGATATGATATGTCTGATGGGAGCAGGTTGCACGCCGCAACAAGGAGTGATAAGGGTGGATAGATGCGATCGGGTTGCACGCCGCAACAAGAGTAATAAGGGTGATATATTTAGGGAGGAGCAATAAGGGTGGACAGGTTGGTGCGGGTTGCACGCCGCAACAAGGAGCGATAAGGGAGGAGACTTATATTTTTACTGAATTTCAAAGAAAATAAAGATTTAAAAAAGCTCAAATGTTTCTTTTACTATTTTTCATATTTTTGGCACTACTTTTATTTAAAGTCTAAAGTTTGGAAACTTGGAAACTATTTGAGGATTGATTATAGATGAGGCCTAGAAAAGGCGGCTGAGTTATTTTATTATTGTTGCAGTATTTAGTTTTATTTGTTTAGATTCCCTTCTTGCGTTATATATTATCGTCACAGGTTTATTGCTAAAGCCCCGCCGTAGCCTCGTCACTACTTCGTCGAGGTTAGGCTCGGCACTTACTCAGTACATGGGGTCGGTTGTATTAATACTACACTCTACACTCTTTTGTGCAGATCCAGATACTAGCCAACAGTAGAGATTTTTAGAGCAGCCTCCTATTCATTCGGAGACACGAGGTACATCTGCGCAGATCCCGCGAGTCTTCTCATATTTTACATACACTGTTTTATCGTATTTGGAATAGTTATACTAATTCTTTTAGCCCAGTATTTGTAGTATTCTTTAGTAGTTCGTGAATTGTGACACCAGACTCTGGGGTAGTCTTAGAGTTATTTATATACTTAGTTCGTTGTTCGTTTTATTTAATTATTTAATATCTTATATTTGGAGTATTTCATCGGAAATCATTTAAATTAAGTTTACTTTAAATTTTATTTATTCCTTCATAAGTAAATAATCAAAGGAAATTAGTTAATCGAATTCTAACATTGGCTTATCTAGCAAGTGTGGTGTTAGGCGCCATCACGATCTCTAAGGTTGGGAATTTGGGTCGTGACAAACCTGCTATTTCCTCCAGTGTAGGGGTCAATTCAAAGTCGGAGAAATGGAAGACATTGTGTGTCGGGTCCCAAAAGGGTATCAAAGCTTCAACTATATCAACTCTAGGCTTAATCTTAAAAAGACCGGTGAGCCCACCTAGAGCTTTGGTCACAAAAAGCTTGATGTCCTTCCCCAGGTCGTCCCACCACATGTGGAGCCTTAGTGGAATCTCGTCTACGACTCGAAAAGGTATATTTTCAACAGTGCTCATCCTGCACATTTTATTTAGGGTTACTAGTTAAAAACATGTGGATTTGTTTAATTACTGACCAAAAAGATTATTTTTTGTAACAATATAACTTAAAACAACTCAAGGCCATCTTTGCAAATACGACCCTTCAGCACTTCAGAAGGGAAGATTTTAAGGTTGTGCTTGCTAAGTGGCCAAAATTAGAAAAGGGCCATTCTTGCAAAAACGGCCTTCTAGCGTCCGTCGGGACATTTCTGGCTATTTGGACAAAAACGACATCACCTGACGACATTTTTCATATTTTTTGGTTATTTTTTGCAAAAGTGGGGCTGGACCGATGGGGGTTGCCTACGTATCTCACATTCGGTGAGAATCAAACCCGCGTAGTTCGGTAAGTTTTGACTCACAGAAAAACATGATTTATTTTGAAATGACTTTTTTTTTTCACAATTTCGGCAGAGTTTTGTGATTTTTGAATATCGGGATTTTCAGAACCGGGTGTTTTCTATCCTACCTCACTCTTGACTTTTCTTGATTTTCTTTCCCTATTCTAGAAGTCGGTTAACATACAAGCTGAAACAAATAAACGCACAAGTAGCACATAAAATACGTCAGGATGGTCTTTTAATAGTTGGGTACACCTGTCCTAGACGGACCCTACCCTGTGTTGAGTACCCAAAATCAAATGCATGTGATGCAAACAAAGTTCCTACTAGGGATTCGGCATGAGGCTTTGTCATTCTAAGTATAAAACCTGGGTGTATTGTTCTAGGTCTGGCTTACCCGAGCAAACAACTCGAGCAGGGAGGGGGGGGGGGGGGGGGGGGGGCGTACCGAGAATACAGAAACTTCACCGGCTTTGCAACTTGTCCGAACCTCGATCTAAAATAAGGATATGAATCTAATAGAAAAGAATCCACGAAGCGCACGCTTCCAAGAAAATTTAGAAGACTCGGAGAGAATAAGGGTTTTCGTAACAGTTTATATACAGTTCATATAATATCAAAGCGGTAAAAGCGGTATTTAGCACATTAGATTCAAATACGTAAAAAATCAGACAATCATGAAAGCCAAGAATAACAGATATCTAAGCTCGAATTCTGAACCCTGAACTAGAGATTCTTGGTTCGTTTCTCAGGAGAGTCGCCAGAGCTGTCACACCTCCTTTTTCGCGAGGAGGATAGGGAGTTTTTCCAATTTAAGTGACATTATTCGAAATGAGATTATTATTTGTTCAAAGTCGCCACTTGGACTATTTATGGTATCCCAAATCACCGATTTATTTTAGAATCCCAGATCGAGGAAATTGACTCTATTTTTACGGTCCGCAAACACAGAAGATCGGGCAAGGAATTCTGTTAACCCGGGAGAAGGTGCGAGGCACTCCCATATTCTGTGGTTTTAGCACGTTCGCTTAACTATTAATAATTGACTTAATTATCTGATTTATTGTATACTGACAACCTATTGTGCATTTTTACCTTTACCGCTTTTAATTAAATTGCAACCGTCTTTAGTATTTATGGAGTTATTTCTTGAACAAGTTACAATGTCGTACACATATTGTTTTAGTACACATTACAAACCGCGTCACATGAAACACACCCATGATTTATAACATGTTTATTTTTATTATTATTCGTAGTTATGGTCGGGTCACATGAAATGCACACCCGAATAAAATTTACGTATCGTGACCATGCCACGAGAACCGTACCCATAGTCACGTTGATTTATTAATTACGCCTAAAGCAAGCTACGATATTTATTAATTGGTTATTTTCCTAAAGTTTGAGATTGAGTGAAAAGGTCCAGAGTTATGGAGTGTTTTATGGTATAATATATCTGAAACCATTGCATGTGACCCTTTGAGACATTAAACTTGAAGTTAAGTATTATAGTGTTTGGCATGTTGTGATGTTAAATAATTGTGGGTTTCCACGTTCTAGCCCAAATCTAGTTTCAGAGTCCAATGAACTCTCATCTTATATGTAGGTTAAGCTGGACCAATTACCAAATGAGTATTCACAAGACATGGAGTCCCATTAATCCATACTCCACGTATCCACAAATGAAGGAAACTATACAATCCATGTGCAATTAATGAATCCTAAAGCAAATTATAACAACAACCGCTATTATCATTTAACATATGCAATCACATATTTCTAAAACTCAATATAATGGAGTCTAAGATTACAAAAATTTGTCTAAAACTTTATTAGAGTCGACACCACTTTAACTGAGCCCCTTTTCCATAGAATCAATCTCCTAAATCTCACTCCACTTGCCAAATTCTCGCTCTACATGTTCCTGATGCAATCATGATCTATTCCAATTTATACAAAATGAGTTGTTGTGGATTGATTCCATGTCCCTAATTCAAATCATGATCACGGTCACTACTCAATATACTGCAAATTTCATAATAACATTTACCTCTTATCAAATCATTGAGTGCAATTAGATCAAACTGGGATTCAACTTTTATGAGGGTTATACATGCTAATATGCAGATCAAGCTTGCTTCAATCATAAACTAAACTTGTAAAAAGATCAATTTACCTTGAAATAAATTAGCTCTAGCTTAATGAGATTTACAACAACACAATCAGTAGTCACAACTGAAACAGAACTCATGTACTATGATAGAGAGCTAGTAATGGACGGATTAAACAAAAATCACACACCCTTGATGCACGAAATCAGAACATAAGCATATCAAGAACAAATCACATCTTCAAGTTGATATTCAATGGAGATCCAATAGGATAGATTACATACCTATCAGCAAGAACAATAGAAGAAGAAAAAACGACCTAATAAAGGTCAAGCTTGAGGGCAAATCGAGCTTGATTGAATAGAAGCAGCTAAAGCAGTAATCAACAACTGAATGAGTTCAGGTTCAGCAACTTCTAGACCCAAAAAATATTCCCAAACGCTTGCCTTTAGATCCCTTTTCTAAACTCTTTTCTTCTCCTTTTCTGTTTTTTTTTGTTTGAAGTTGAATATTAAGAAATTTTTCTTTCAGATTTTAGCTTCTATGATTGCTCTTTGTGAGTGAGTGAATATGCAAAGATTAATGTGTGTATGTGAGGGGTGTGAGGTCTCTTTTATAGAGTGTGAGTGTGAGTGTGCTCTTGTGAGGGGAATGAGAGAGGAATGCAGAAGATTCTATCAGCTAAACAATAGGGGAGATAAGGCATCTTTTCTTCAACAAAAATGGACAACAGTCTTATTTTAGTACCTTTCCTAACAACTGTCCCTTTTTCTGGTTTTCAGCATCTTTTAATTCTGAAACTATCCCTAATTCTTTTGTTTTATTGCACTTGAGTTCCTTATCTAGAGGTTTCCTATATACTACCTAATATTCCCTAATTTTCCATACTCATCCCTTAGCCCTCCCTCCAGTTTCTGGTAATCACAAAACAACCATACCAACAAAATCAACAGCCTGAAACAAAAAGAAAACCAGTGGTGCAGAAATCGAACCATTAACCAAGAAAGAAAGAAAGAGAGAAAGAAAAATCTGATTAAATTTAATTCAAACTATGCAATTAAATCTAATTAACATGCGATTAGACTACTAAATACGTCGTGCAAATACATAAACCACAACATTCATTGAATCCTAAAGCATGGTTTTAACAAAAAAGCACATAATAGAAAAAAGACTAAAGAAAAAGATGAATACCTACTAATTTTTTGCAAGAAAAATTGATAAGAGCTCCACATAATCCCATTGAGACCAAACGTCTCCAAAATGAATAAAAAATGACACTAATCGAAGTTTCGGCTCAAATCGAGTCTTGAAAGTCAACAAAAATCAAAAGAAGAAAGAAAACTAGGGTTTCTATTTTTTAGATCAGAAATTGGAGAAATTTGGTGGGGGTTTTTGGGAAAGTTGTTGGTAAACTAATGGTGGGGTGTTGGGGATTATGGGTTGAGAATTTGGGGTTAATTCGAGACGGGCCGCCGCCGTGGGGCGATTTGAGGCGGCGGTGGGCGACGGTGGGTGTAGGGTTTCTTTCTTCTTTTCTTTTTCTTTTATTTTAAATACTAACCTAATTAATTAAAACCTAGATCAGGTCTTAAATCAAATCTAATTTGTGAAATAAACCTAACTAACTATTTTTAACATTTGAACAATCAATTTAGCTTAAAACTAACGAAAGGAAATTACTAATTTAAAACTAAACTACAAATATAAAAATGACCATTATTTTTTATGTTTTTTTATTTAATAATGCAATTAATTTGTGTAATTAAAACCTAAATTCAATTAAGATCTAAAATACATATGCAATCCAACGTTGGTCTAACAAACAACGATTAACAAGAAATTCCTAGAATTCTACGATACATAAAAATAACTAGAAAACATATATTTTTTGTGAATTTTATAGGAGTATTTTGTGAGACAAAAATTACAAGCTCACATTTATTACAAATATTGGCATTTGGTGATAGCTCTTAACTGGTGATCTTTGTTTTTAATTTAGGGAGTAAGGGGACAATTCTTCAGTGAGGATTTTATATGAAAAAAATGTGAAATATAGTAATGGATAAGGATACTAAATTTTCTAACATGATAGGGGCATTTTAAATATGTTTAGCACGATTTTTTGGATGAAAATAAATTTGAACGGGAGTGATTTGGATTTTGTTGGAGAACTGGCATGTAATGAGGAACAAGAGAAAACATGAGTAAAGAACAAATGGTAGGAAGAAAATGTAAAGAAAAGAAAAGGAGGCTTAGAAATGATAGAAACAGAAAAATAGAAGAATCGAAGATAATGGAGGGCATCCCTCATGCTATGTATGTTAATTGGCAAATTATCTTCTTGAGAGTTTCGTTGTTGATTCAGTGAAGTCTTAGGATTGATCGTATTTTACTTCATACAAGATATATTTTTAGCCTTCGTATCAATATTTGGTTCTGGATAATGTATCCAACTATTTATAGTTGTTTTGCTCGAATGACAGATTTTTCTTCAATCAAACAAGCATATCTTAATTTCTCTCAAGCTCGTAAAAAAAAGCACAATAAATTATACTCTATGCAAAATAAATAAATAATTTTTTCTCCTTTATCTTTCTCCTCTCGTTTGTTAGACCAGACATGAAATGAAAGAACTAGAAAAATAAAAAAAATGAGCCCTTCACAAACTTATTTACCCTCAACATCTATAACAATTAAATTTATATGTGGTTTTAAGGATACGTGATCTAACTTGATACAAAATGATAAATCAGATTGAAATTAAAATAAACAATGAAAAAATAAATGCAAACCACACAAGTTTAACATTCTTAGACTAGGTTAGCCCTCCTCGAGCCAAAAATGCTTTTATGGATATTAGAACAGAATGACCAGAGACTAATCAGAACTAAAAATAAAAATATATTGCTTTGGGATGCCTTTTACAATGTTCTCAATGAATAATCAGACCCCCCTTTATATAGTAGAAGAGTTCTACTTTAGGTACAATCATATAAAAGGTAAAAATCCATTGATTTGCTGATTGTCGGTTCCTTACTGCTATATGCCGAGATTATCGCCGTGATATCCGACCGGTCACGGATATTTCGGTCTTCTGTTGGTTATTTTTGACAATATTTTTCCGAGCTTGTTCGAGGTTAAGGCCGACACCGAGCTCAATGTCCTCAAGAGCAGGCGTTCCAACCTCGGATCCTAGCTTGGCGGGACTTCAAGGTCGGTTTTCAGTCCTTGGTTGCCACGTTCCAAGTCTAATCTACCAAGTCGTGGTCGAGCTGGACTTTGACCGTATACAAATAGTCCCCTCATTTTTTGGAGAGTAATCAACGAAAAACTACATGAACTTCCGATCCTGAATTCGATATTACGTGACAGAAATGACAAAACAGTTGAAACGTATTGTCAGTAAAATCTTAATGGCATTAAATGTTAGTCAGTTGCGGGTTGGCCACTCCTGGACTTGAATCGTCATTGAGAAACTATAAATACCCCTTCATTTGTTCATTCATACTTTACTTTCAAACCTTTTGCCTTCGTATCTTAGAAATTTCAAGTCTTCCAAGCACTAACTTTCTGATTACTCAAAGATCATTTGCAAGAACTTCCGTTATGTCTTTGTCCCAAAACATTTGGCATAATATTTTAGCTTCCTCTTTTTCCTTCACTTTCCAAAGAAATGGCGAAGACTTCAAAACTCGTTCCTCAAAAAGAAACTCCTTCCACCTCGCGACCATCTACCGAGGAGACCATTTCGTGCACTACCATTGAGGAACCGACACCAGAGCCTCATCTGAAAATGTTTATCCCCGGGGGGTGTCTGGCCAATGCCGATTTCAAGGTTTAAAAGCCTTCTTCCACACCAGGCCGATGTGAGCCGGTTTTGAGGTACATTTGTTCGATCACCAAGGATATCCTTTCCGAAGTAAAAAAGGATTGTAACTGTTCTAACAAACATGTGGTGGTTCCCGAACCTGATGAAGCCATCACCACCCACGCCGTGGTATTTTGAAGTGTTTACACTTATCCCTTCACGTTGGGTCCCTTGGACCCGGTCATCATCGACTTCTGCAAGAGATACGAGGTAACCCTCGGTCAGATTCATCCTTTTTTCTGGAGGATCGTAATCCTCTTCCATTTCTTTGTGAGCAAGATTGAGGGGTGCCCTTTCACGTTCGACCACCTCATGCATTTATACTGTCCAAGACTCTATCAGGGAGGACTGATCAAGCTCGCTCGTCGGGCTAGTAAATCCATTTTCTCGAGTATCGATGAAGATAGGGATCGAGGTTGGCTAAGCCATTTCTTCTGAGTGAGGACCTTGGACTTGATCTCGGCTGAGCACATGCCGTCCCCTGAGAAGTGGAACATGAAACTTAAGTATATAATTTTGCTTCAAAGATTTTATTTATCGCCCTATTACTTCCTTCTTAATGGTCTTCTATGATGGTGCGGCTATTGCTCGGGTCCCAAACGTAGTTCCTTAACTCAAGGAATGGGTCAAGGGAATCGTATCACAAAGGCCTTATTTCGAGCGCTCGTGGCACGAGCTTTCAAAGGGTCGATGGGAGGCCCGTTCGCACGGTGAGATCTCTTTCATGAGTAATTTTTGGTTTCCTTTTTGCACAACTAAGTCCTCACTTGTTTATTTCATTTTGTAGGTTTAACCAAGGATGTCCAAATGAGACCTCCATCCGGTAGCGACGATCTCCCCATTGATACCCCTGCTCCAAAATAGGGTGAAGAGAAGAAAATAAAAAGGGGGCCAAGTTCTCTAAGTTTGGAGAAGAAAAAACCAAAGAGAAAGCTGGTAAGTAAGTCCAAAGAAAGCACTAGTGCTCGAGCTTCACCTTCGGGTTCTTTCTATCAACTAAGGGATGAATCCGAAGAAGAACAAGAGGAAGAAAGCCTCAATCTGGTGGCTTGAGTGTCGACATGACTCGAAGGGCAAGATGCCTCCAAACCAGAGGGAGACGATGCCGGTCTTCATCGATCTAGGGAGGTCGATAAGGAGGCCGTGACAGAAGCTTCCCAGGACGTGGGGAGTGCACCTAAGGAATATCTCGGTACGATAGAGATCATCGAGTCACCTTCGTTCACTAAGTCCAGGTACAATGGGGCTTAGACAGTGAAAGAACATCCCAATGAGCGAGTTCTCGGAGCAGACGATCCCTTCCGTGGATGCTTTGATGGAGTGGAATCTTCGGCCACAGAGAGTGCCACCGGGTTTGGCGATTTAGAAATACCGAGGAAGAGCCCATATTTGGGAACAAGCGGACCTTCCTTGAGTCCCAAACTGGTCAATCGATTCCCTGTCCTGAGCGTGGATCATGACCAGAAGTGATTCATCACATTCTCCTTTCCAGAGGACTCCCGGGTCCTCTCCGCCCTCGTAGGGGGTGGCTAGTTATCTTCGGTGTCTGGTAACCGAGGATGATTAGGCCAAGATGAATGAGGTGGATGCACCCTATCTATTCAACGGAGCACAACAGGCGTCAAACTGGGTAACTTTAGATATTCCTCAATAGTTCTCAATTTGTACTTAGGTTATTTAGCAGATAACTCTAACATTTCTCTTTGTGTTTGTAGTTCTCGGTGCTTCACCACAAGACTTTTCTCCGATACTGGGATGAACTAAAACAGCTTGAGGCCGATGCCCCAGGTCTCATCGAGAAGAGACATTCTTACAAGCTTCTTAGTGAGCAGCATGAGAGGGAGGCTTAGATCCTCCGAGCTAAGCTTGAGGTGGTTCGGAAGGAGCATGCTGATCTGGTTGAGCAGGTAAAAATATTAAAGTTAGTGACGACGAGCTAGGCTCTGTGACTAATCATCAGAATTCGCAGGTCTAACAGAAAGTCGACAACGTCATCCAACTTCGGGTAGAGATGGACGATGTCAAGGCCGATACCGATGAATGGAGGGGGAGGATGGATCGTAAGGCCTTGGAAAAAGAGGCCGCTCGAGCGCAACTGACTTTGGCTGAGGTCCACCTTCGAGCAGCAAAGGAAAAGGTCGAGGTGTAGGCCAAAAAGGTTAAAGAGCTCCAGTCTCGGCTAAATTCAGCTTCCTCTAATAAAAAAGTTATGGCCAAAGAACTTGAAACAGTCAAATCATTGGCCGCGACGGTCAAAGCTGATGCCGAAGAGATGGTGGCCCAATATAAGGCCGATGCCGAGGTGGCCCAGGACTGCTTGAAGGACATTGTTGATTATGAGAAGTTGCAGTCACAAAAAGAGGCCCTCGAGGAGATTCATGCTCGGGGTTTCGATCTATCAGCCGAGATCGAAACTACTAAAGGGCTTGAGGCCGAGGCCAAGAAGTTGGCCTACCCCGAAGAAGAAGAAGAAGACTCCAGGGGTTCTGATGGACCTGGGAGTGGAGAAAACCAAGTTGTTTAGACGGCTTTGCAGAAATTTGCGCTTTCTTGTGTGCTTTTGTGCCTTTGTTAAGGCCACTTGTCCTTTGTAAAGACTGTATATAATATACAAGGTTTTGTTACCCTCCGACAATTTAAAATTTTTGTTTTACTTTGCTTTGTTCTTTATGTTTGCAAAGATTGAAATGCCTTAGCATAAAATAGCTAGGTCATATTCGAACCTTGCCTGTGATATTATTTTGTTTAAGGAATCGTGGGGGTTCGACATGATCGCAAACTTTATTCCCCCCAAAATACTTATGAATTTTTAGATTGTAGTTTTCCTAGGGTAGACTTTAGAACCAGTTATGAAATTTTTGAAGGCCTTGCTTTTGCTACGGGTCTCCGACATCTCCGAGCCGTTTTAGTATGGCCGTAGACTTTTAGTTCATGTGTTTTCCAATGGGCGTGTTACCTCGAGTTATCCGGGCTTGCCCAAGATAACAGTCCCCAAACGGGGATGGACGCATCCTTTAAGGTTCGGGCATCGCTTAGTAGGTCTTGCGCCCTCGGACTTCGATAGCCTGAGCCATCCGAGTTTGTTTTTGAACGACAATCCTGATTGGGGTGATTAGTTGAACCCGAATAAGGTGGCCCTTGGGCTCGATACCTTTAGGGGATCGTATGTTGGAAATTCCTTTAAGAGAAAAAGAGAAATTTTTTAAGGGACATGATATTTATCCGCAAGGTAGAGACTTATTCTGGTACATAATAGTTACATATGCATACAAGTTTTGTGCCAGGGGTCGAGTAGTCTATGCGGTCACAATTCATTTGACTATTGACCCTTACAGTAAATTCTATCGATCGAGCTGAGGCCATCGAATCATAAAGTTCCCTTCCTTGCTAAAGTTGTTATCCGAGGGTGATGCCCCCAGTGTTGGGCCTATCAAAGAGAGGCCTCGAATACTATTGTGTACTTTGATACTGGTTTGTAACCGGCCTTCAATGATAAGTTAGCACGATTTACTTGTTACCTCGTTAAAAACCTTGCGCAAAAACCCGTTTGGGACAAAGCCGATTCAAGGGAAAAGAGTGCAACACGTGCTTTCAGGACTAAAGTGATCTATGTTCCAGTTGTTCGTTAGATGCCCACCGTTCATCGTTCCGAGTTTGTACGATCCTTTACCGGTGATCTTAATAATCTGATAAGGGCCTTCCCAGTTTGGACCCAACTTCCCTTCATCGAGTTTCGGGTGTTTAGTGTAACCTTCCTAAGTACCAAGTCCCCAACATTGAAGTATCGAAGGTTGGCCCGTCGATTGTAATACCTTTCTATCTGTTGATTTTGGGTGGCCAATCGGACAAGGGTTGCTTCGCGCCTTTCATCTAATAGATTTAGGCTCGCGTCCATAGCCTTGTCGTTTGTTCCTTGGTTGCATATCAGAACCTGAGACTTGGTTCTCCGACTTTGACCAGTATTAGAGCTTCGGCGCCATAGACCAGTGAGAACGGGGTGGCCCCGGTACTGGACTTCGAGGTCGTTCGGCATGCCCATAAGACTTTGGGCAGGATTTCCTTCCATCTTCCTTTGGCGGCAGTTAACCACTTTCTGAGGTTTTGGAGTATGGTTTTGTTTGTCGATTCTGCTTGTCTGTTCCCACTAGAATGGTAGGGTATTGATAGGATTCTTTTGATCTTATGATCCTCGAGAAATTTCTTACCTTGCTGCCGATGTACTGTTTCCCGTTGTCGCATACGTTCTCGGCCGGCATTCTGAATTGGCATATGATATGATCCCAAATGAAGTCGATGACTTCTTTATCCCTGACCTTTTTGTATGCCTGGGCTTCCACCCAATTAGAAAAATAGTCAGTCATAAATAATATAAATTGGGCCTTACCGGGTGCCCATGTAAGGGGGACAACAATATCCATTCCCCACTTCATGAACGGCCATGGTGAAAAAACCGAATGCAGCATCTCCTCGGACTGATGAATCATCGAAGCGTGTATTTGACTTCAACATACTTTCGTACGAACTCCTTCGCGTCTTTTTCCATATCAATCTAGTAATAACCGGCTCTGATTATTTTCCAAACCAACGATTCAGCGCGTGAACGATTTCCACAGGTACCTTCGTGGATTTCCCTCAAAATGTACTCAGTATCCCCTGGCCCTAGACATATTACAAGTGGGCCATCGAATGCTCTTCTGAACATGGTTTAGTCTTCGGACAGGCTAAATCGGGCTGCCTTATATGCAGGGCCCTCGATTCTTTTGGATCCGAGGGAAGTTTCATGATCCTCGGATATTCTACATATTTATTTCTCCAGTCCCAAGTTAGGCTCGTCAAGGTGATTTCAGCATGGCCTTTTTCCACCACCGATCTCATAAGCTGTACGACTGCCCCCGAATTGAACTCGTCATCTTCGACCAATTATCCTATGTTAGCGAGGGCATCGGCCTCGCTATTTTGATCCCGAGGTACGTGTTTCAAAGTCCATTCTTTGAACCGATGTAATGATACCTGCAACTTGTCCAAGTATCTTTGCATTCATTCTTCTTTGATCTCGAATGTCCCATTAACTCGGTTTACCACAAGGAGGGAGCCGCAATTGGCTTCGATCACTTCTGCCCCTAAGATTTTGGCTAGTTCAAGGCCTGCAATCATGGCCTCATATTCGGCCTCGTTGTTAGTCAATTTCATAGTATTAATAGATTGTCTAACCACATTGCCTGTTGTGGATTCAATATGATTCCTAGTCCGGACCCTTTTGCGTTTGAAGGGACGTCCGTAAGGAGGGTCCAGATTCTCGAGGAGGTCCATGAGTTAATTAATAACTCTCTTTTGACCTCGGGTATTAGGGCCAGCGTAAAGTCGGCCACAAAGTCCGCCAAGACTTGAGACTTAATGGCGGTCCGGGGTTAATATTTGATATCGTACCCACTTATTTCCACGTCCCATTTGGACAAACGGCCCGAGATCTCGGGCTTATGCATAACGTTCCTCAATGGGTAAGTAGTTACTACATATATGGATGACACTAGAAGTATGGTTTTAGCTTCCTAGAGGCGCTTAGCAAAGCGAGCGCCAGTGTTTCTAGGTGAGGGTGACTAGTTTCGGCCTCATCTAGGGTCCTGCTAACATAGTAAATTGGAAATTTCTTACCTTTCGCTTCCCGCACCAGGACTCAACTTACCGCTATCTCCGAAACTGCCAAGTACAAGTATAGTTGTTCGTTTGCCTTTGGTGTGCGAAGCAGTGGCGGGCTCGATAGGTAGCGTTTGGGTTCCTCCAAAGTTCGTTGACATTCTGGGGTCCATGAGAAGTTATTCTTCTTCTTCATTAGTGTGAAGTATCGGTGGATCTTATTAGATGACCTCGAAATGATTCGTCCCAGGGAGATTATGCGTCCAGTTAGTCTTTGCACAACCTTCACGTTCTCCACGACCGTGATATCTTCGATGGCTTTGATTTTGTCGGGGTTGATCTTGATTCCCTGATTGGATACCATGAACTCGAGGAATTTACCCAACCCAACTGCAAATGCACTTTTTCGGGGTTCAGCTTCATATTGTATTGCTTCAATATGCTGAAGGTTTCCTGCAAATGTTTTAAATAGCCCTCTACTCATAGGGACTTAACCAACATGTCGTCAATGTAAACTTCCATTGATTTTTCTATTTGTTCCTCGAAAATCTAGTTTACTAGGAGTTGGTAAGTGGCACCGGCATTTTTAAATCCGAACGACATCACGTTATAACAGTATGCGTTGTATTTAGTGATGAAGGAGGTTTTTTTGCTAATTACCTGGGTTCATCCGTATTTGGTTGTACCCGGAATAGGCATCGAGAAAATTGAGGATCTCATGTCCAGCCGTGGTATCGATCATACGATCGATGTTGGGCAGAGGAAAAGAGTCCTTGGTATACTCCTTGTTCAAATCCTTATAGTCTACACACATTCTTAATTTATTCCCCTTTTTAGGGACTACTACTACATTTTCTAACCAATCCAGGTATTTAACTTCCAGAATGGACCTTATTTTAAGTATTTTAGATACCTCGTCCTTGATGAAAGCGTGTCGACCACGGACTGGGGCTTCCTCTTCTGTTTGACAAGATAGAATTTCAGGTTCAGGCTTAGCTTATGAGTGCTTATCTTCGGTGGGATCCCTGTCATATCAAGATGGGACCAAGCGAAACAATCTTCATTAGTTATAAGAAATTGAATGAGTTTTATCTAAGCTCGTAGCTTAACCCTGTGCCCAGGTATACCTTTCGGTCGGGTAAGTGTTCTCTCAATATGACTTGTTCCAGCTTCTCGACCGTCGATCTAGTGGCATCGAAATCATCGGGAGCTATAAAAGTCCTGGGAACCCCGTTATCGTCATCCTCGCCTTCCCCTCGTTTGTCCAAATCTGCCGTGGCTGGTACTAGTGATTGCTATTTGGCCCCGTTTTTAACCATCTAGTTCGGATCCTTCGATGTTGAGATTATAGATGCTGGTATCACCTCCTCGACCGCGAACATTTCCTTGGCAGCCAATTGTTAACCACAAACTGTTTTGACTCTGCTAGGTGTTTGGAATTTCAGTGCCCGGTGCAGTGTCGAGAGCACTGCCCTCATATTGTAGATCCATGGCCTTCCGAATAAAGAGTTGTACCTCATGTCCCCATCGATCACGTAAAATTTACTTCACTGGATGGTCCCGATGGTGTTTACTTGTAACGTTATCTCACCCTTTGTGGTTTCACACGCCATGTTGAACTCGTTTAGAACTCGTACTGCATGCATGATTTGGTATTGTAGACCGAGTTGCTCCAAGACCCTCGATATGATGATATTGGCGGAGCTACTTGGGTCAATTAACACATGTTTAACTCGGGATTTATTTATGAGTACAGATATTATCAGTGCATCATTATGGGGTTGCACAATTCCTTCCGCGTCCTCGTCGTTGAAAGACAAGGTTCTTTCCGGTATGTAATCTCGAGTCTGTTTCTCCCTTATGATGGATACTTTGGTGCGTTTCAACATCGGCCCCTAAGGAACATCGACCCTCGCGATAATCATGTCAATGACGTGTTGTGGTTCTTCTTGCTCGTCGTGCTTGTTAGAATCCCTATTCCTAAAATGATTTTTTGCTCAGTCGCTCAGGAATTCTCGAAGATGCCTGTTGTTGAATAATCAGGCTACTTCCTCTCTCAATTGTCGGTAATCCTCCATTCTATGGGCGTGAGTGTCATGATATTTACACATCTGGTTAGGATCCCTCTAGGACGGATTGGATTGTAACATTCGAGGCCATTTGGTGTCGTTGATACATCTAATAGCTGATACGATGGCATCATCGTCAATGTTAAAGTTGTATTCTGACAACCTCGGTTCTTCCTTAGGCCGGACGGGCCTATCGAAGCTTTTTTTACACATGAGTCCCCAACTCTGTTGACCTTTGTCACGACCCAAAACCGGTCCAGGTCGTGATGGCGCCTAACGGTGGCGTTAGGCAAGCC
>ML248641.1:0-16785 GCA_005239495.1 Nicotiana undulata
GCAACAAGGAGTGATAAGGGAGGACATGTGGGATCGGGTTGCACGCCGCAACAAGAGTAATAAAGGAGATATTTTAGGGAGGAGAAATAAGGGAGGACAGGTGGCAGCGGGTTGCACGCCGCAACAAGGAGTGATAAGGGAGGATATTTACATTTATATTTTACTGATTTTTTTCAAGAAAAAGAGAATCAAAGTTTTGAAAAGTTAAAATGTTTATTTTACTACTCTTTAAATATTTTCGTACTATGTTATTTAAAGTTAAAGTTTGGAATTTTGAAGAGTTATTTGAGAATTGGTTATAGCTGAGTTAATTTTATTTTGTTGCAGCCTTTATTTATCCATTTGTTTAATTTTCCTTCTGCCTTTATTATTTATTGTTGTTATCGGTTATATTGTTGAAGCCCGACTTAGCCTCGTCACTACTTCGCCGAGGTTAGGCTCGGCACTTACTCAGTACATGGGGTCGGTTGTACTGATAATATACTCTGCACTCTTTTGTGCAGATCCAGGTACTGACCATCAGTAGAGATATTTGGAGCGGCTATTCATTCGTTTGGAGACACGAGGTACATCTGCTGGCGTTTGCAGATTCCGAGAGTCTTCTCCTATTATTATTTACACTGTTTTATTATATTCAGAACAATTACACTAATTCTTTTAGCCCTTATTTGTAGTATTCTTTAGTAGTTCGTGGATTGTGACACCAGAACCTGGGGTAGTCTTAGGTCTCATTTGTTTGCACTTAATGGAGGTCTGAATCATAATCATTTAGATCTCAGACATTAAGTGCGTTTGTTTTTAAAGTCTGAATCTTAATTATTCAGATCTTAATCATTAAGTGTTTTTTTTACTTCATAATCACTTAATGGTTCTGAATAGGTCTTTATGATTAAGATCTATAACATAGACTTTATTTCATTAAGATGCTATCACATATTCATTATTAACTGCTGCCGCCGCCTACCATTATCAACAACCACCATGCCACCCCCACCACCTTTACTAAACTACTCCCACCACCTCCACCACCTCCACCATACCATCATCCTCAATCATAGCCGCCACCATTATCGACCATCACCACTCACTATCCCCACCACTCCGATCACCATATATCATTCTGACTCACATTTAACACTCATCAACCACAACTACAACAACTGACCACCCCATCACCATCAACAACCACAACCAACACTGCCTATTATTATAACCTACCACCACCCACCACCACCTTTCTCAGTCACAACTACCACCACCACCCGCCATTATTAACTATCACCACCATCCTCAATTATAATATCCACCGCTACCAATCACTACTAGCTACTAGCATGAACCACTATCATTAACCAAAACTACCACCAACCACCGTCTCTGGTCGGCATTCACTCGTTAGCCATCACCACCAACAACTATCATATTTTAATATATATTTTATTGATAGAATATTAGATTAGCTAGTATTTTATTTGAATTTATGTTTATTAATTTTCAAATAAAGATAAATTTTATACATTCAGATGTTAAAAATCAAACAATCTTAATTATTTTTATTCAGATCTTACTACACATCTTAATATATTCAGATGTGTATTCAGATTCAGATGTCTTAATCTTAATACACATCTTGATATTCAGATGTGTATTAAGATTCAGACGTCTTAATCTTAAAAAAAACAAATGAGGCCTTAGAGTTGTTTACATAATTAGTTCGTGATTAGTTTTATTTAAATGGTCATTGTTATCATTTTGTTTTACTTTTTTGTTGAGAATTGTTTTTATTAGGCTCAATTGACATTTATTTATTTATGCTTCAGTAATTAATCAAGGAAATTAGTTAATCGACTTCTAACATCGGCTTGCCTAGAAGGTATAGTGTTAGGCGCCATCACGATCCCTGAGGTGGGAATTTGGGTCGTGACAATAAACTGGAAATTAGTCTTTTGTACACACTTAGAATCACATGCTACTAAGATTGGTAATCAGAAACCTTAACAAATCTGTACAACTGATGCATGTAATTTTACACCTAGGCAAGCCTTAGGAAATCAATTACAAGAAATAAAATCAGATCTGTTTTTGTGATCATGTTTAACTACCAACATGCTAAAATCAGTAGGCAAGCCTGACTAGGACTTCCTCTCTGAGTTATGTAAATGGATTATGTTTTCACTTAGACATCATGTTTAGGAACTAAATCTGGACCTAAATTTATGTATGAGGCATGCTGTGTATGTGCAATATGTGTGGAGGTATGCTAGAGCCCCTTAATTGTTTTCTATGCTCTTCCCTTATGTGCAGTCCTACCTGTTCTGTTATCTGTCGCCCTAGAACTTTTACCTTTAAAACCCGAAGGTCTGCTTAGCACCTCCCTTTAGAATAGGAGTCCTAATTTCCTCCGGGACTAATAGAAAGGGACGGGTAACAGCATGCAATAGAGTTCGTGACCAACACGCGCTTTAATTACCTTCAAGGGGTGGGAAAGGGTAGAATATGAATATGATGACCGGTGCGCTAATACCACGTGTAGCCCCTCTTTGAGGAGTGTAATACCGGGTATTGCATTGATGTGATCCATATTATTGTAAACCTAGGATACCTTTTACTTTCGCATGCTTAGATTGTAACTCTTTCCAAAATCAAACCCTTTTCCATTAATTGTTTTTCAAACATCTGTGTACTTAGACTTAAATCCCCTCTTATTTGAGCCCTTACTTGTTTGTTTGCCAAAATCGTATAAATTTACAAAAGCTATTTAGCCGGGAACCACACTAGTGGATCTTGAGGGGTGCCTAACACCTTCCCCTTAGGATGATTTCAAGCCCTTACCCTATATATGGTTAACAACTTAGTAATAGATAAACCCCATTAGGTGCCCTAACGCACCTCAAAATCGTTAGGTGGCGACTCTTCAAAAAATGTAAACCACTTTCCCAAAAGGAATGAGTTGTCTCAACCGAATATAATGAACCCGATCTCCGCGAGGAAAAAGGGGGCGTGACAGCATGGCGACTCTGCTGGGGACTTTAGGCTTTTACCGTTACAAACCGCTTTGTGAATTAATTGTTTATCTCTTTCGAATATTTATTCCTTCCAAAAAGCAAAACTGACATGTTTCTTTGTTTCCCTTTGTAACCACTTTAAATTGTAACTGTTGTATTTACCGCTTTCTTAATGTGCAAATACATGACAATTTGCTTTTAATGCTTATTATTGCATAATCATGTTAAACATTCATACTCCACTCGTGCCAAACAAATACTATAGCAACACTTGATGAGTGGTTGCGCTCTTCCTATATTATTACCCCTAAATTTGGAAAGGCTTATTTGCGGTAAAACTAGTAGATCAGCGGTGCAGTCGACAGTTCCGGGCCTTTCCCCCTTGAGTTGTCCGCTCAAGGGTACCAGTCTAAAACCCCATAGAAACCTTACTCTGTCATATTGTTGCATGCATCATGGTCAAACCTAGCCAAGATAAAGTGTTGTCCGCACGATAGCTTTTTAAGAAAGCCTTGTCCAAAGTCCATTGGGTTTCCTAAACCCAAACGGACGTCATCACGTTCTGTGCATTTATTTGGAGAACTAAATGCTTCATGCTAATTGTTGATATTAAATAGTCGAGTCTGGTGGGGGTAAGGGTCTAACCTTGTTTGCCTTGCAGAAATATGAGGCACGAGGTCCCCAGATTTGACATGGTCTCCAACATCCACCCAAGACTGCTGAGTTGGTGGCAAGACCTACACTCTAGTGACAAGACTCTCGTTAGAAAATACTTGGGCAATCTACCATCTCTCCAAGAAATCCAGCCTAACAACATGATAATAGAGGTTGTTACCCCGTTCTGGGACTGTGATAAAGCCGTGTTCCGTTTTGGGGACATTGAAATGACACCTTTTCTAGAGGAGATAGGGGGACTGGCCGGCCTAGTGTGGGAAACGCCGAGGTTGCTAATGCCTGAGAACCGCACAGGCAAAGGTTTCCTTGAAATGATGGGTCTGAAGAAGAATGCGGAACTAGTAGTCTTGGAGGAGTCATACATCCCTTTTGACTATTTGTACAAAAGGTACGGTCACAACAAATCATACCGTACCTACCATGACGAGTTTGCCATCACGTCCTTGGGACACATCCATCGTAGAGTCTTCATCTTCATGATTTGCTTCTTGGGTTTGATCGTGTTTCCAATGAAGAAGGAGAGAATCCATACTAGACTGGCCATGGTAACCAAAACACTAATGGAATGGATTGGTGGGAAAAAGTTCAGCATTTTGCCTATGATCATTGTAGAAATATATTGAGCCTTGGAAAAGTGTCAACGAGGAGCGAGACACTTCGAAGACTGCAGTCTACTACTTCAGGTTTGGCTCATGGACATCTCCAAAAGGGAGAATACTGAAAAGAAATTCATCGAACGGTCTGGATGACCACATCACCTTTCACCATCATAAGAAAATGAATTATATCCCCGACATGTTCGCTCAGCCTGAGAATGCCAAAGGATGGGTTGAGCTCTTTGATAGTCTGACCGAAGAACCGGTCCAATGGATGTTCGAGTGGTTTCTGACAGAGGAATTCATCGCCCGTTTCAGTGATACACCGTTCCTGATACTGATTGGTCTAAGAGGAAGATGCCCTTATGTCCCTCTTCGAGTTATGAGGCAAGCAGGTAGGAAACAAGTCATACCCAGGTTCGACAAGATGAGCCATCTTCGAGCTGACTTCCAAAATGATAATAGTCCTCACAAATGCCAAGCCCAGCACATGTGGCACTGCAAGATTGTACTAGAGAAGGACACCATCGAGCCAGATAGATATCATGACGGTTGTACCCCTTTCTATTCTGGTTGGTTGGGAGGCAATTGGGACGGTCTGGGCAAGCTAGGGTTCGTTCAAGGCCACAGGGTTATAGATGAAAAGGTCGAGGCGCAAGTCAAACTCAACCAGCTGCGCAAAAGGATCCGTGAATGTGAGGATGAGCACCGCGAAATACATGAGCCTAACAAGAAGCTGATCGAGGAGTGGAAAGACATGGCTATCAGCACCAACAAGAGGTTAGGATACTTGGAGCGAGGTATAGTTGAGCTGGAGGAAAAATTCATCAAAAGGGTTGAAAACTGTCAAAAGGCTGAAGGGATCGAAGGCGGACATCTAGCCAGAGCATACCTGTTGCTGGGACTTCGCGAGCTGGGAAAGCTGTTCGAGGGAAGCAAGAATGCCGAGTCTGGGGAAGGTCTTTCTGGGACCAAATAGATAGGAATGTCTTTCTTTTCTTTAACAATGTAATAAGGCCAATGACCATTAGTGACCTTTACTTCCTGTTTATTTAGTGTCGTTTTGGGATTCGTTTATTTCTTATCAATAAAATGAGGCATTTAGTATTTTAAGTTCTCCAAATCAATTTGTCGCTAAGCCTACCTCGGGCACAAAAGAGGTCCCCAAATTAGGACGCGATTTACATTCCCGCGCTATGTGTTTAAATAATGCAATACTTTTTCATAATCCTCACTAACTTGGATACCTTTTTTTTTTTTTTTTTTTTTCTTTTTTTTTTCCCCTCTTCATGAACTACGTAATGGTCTGATTCATGCGGCGTCATGATACNTAAAATGGAAGATTTAAACAATATCAGGAAGGAGATCACAGCTGAACGAGTTGGGGCCACTGATGGCCTAATGAGAATATGTCACCACTTGAACAAAAGCTATTGAAATTCCAAGAAGAACATGATCAGGTTCGAAATCTGGCCAACCTGTCATTCTCCCTCAACGTCCCAGACGTCAACATTCCCAACACTCAAAACCCTACACCTCCTAAGAATGTCCCAAAACAGCAGAATCATTCCGCGCCTTGCCGTCACACTATTCCACCAAAGAACCAATGCAACACCTTTCATACCCCAAATAACACTCCACTACTTATCCCAGAACCTCAAGACTCCACAAACGACCATTTCCACACCCACGCATCAGGCCACCCCAACAATCCTATCTACGTAGAGACCATGCCACACTCCACTCCACATATCCCATACACACCTGAGTCTGATGAAAAGTACCTGCTTATCAAGAACTTGTCCGAGGAACTTAGAAAGCTGACTAGCCAGGTTCAAGGCGTCGAGGGAATCAAGGGAGTCGAAGGGTTGAATTGTGAGGACCTCTGCATACTACCTGATGTCGAACTGCCTGAGGAGTACAAACCTCCGAAGTTCGAAATGTTTGATGGTACAGGTGATCCAAGGGTCCATCTGAGGACTTATTGTGACAAGCTGGTTGGAGTAGGGAAATATGAAAGGATCCGCATGAAGCTGTTCATAAGGAGTCTGAAAGGAGATGCGTTGTCTTGGTACATCAGCCAAGATCCCAAGAAGTGGTCAAACTGGGTGAGCATGGTATCTGACTTTATGGACATATTCAGATTTAAAACAGAGAACACACCAGACGTGTTATATATTCAGAATTTGAAGAAGAAGCCCACGGAGACATTCCGTGAGTTTGCTACTCGCTGGAGGTCCGAAGCTGCTAAGGTCAGACCCGCCTTAGAAGAGGAGCAGATGAACAAGTTCTTTGTCCGTGCCTAAGACCCGAATACTATGAACGGTTGATGATGATTGAGAACCACAAGTTCTCCGACATTTTCAAGTTAGGGGAACAGATTGAAGAAGGTATTAAGAGCGGTATGGTCACAAATTTTGAAGCCTTACAAGCTACGAATAAAGCTTTACAGTCCGGTGGTGTGTCAAAGAAAAGGGACGTAGGAGCCATGATAGTTGCACAGAGAGCCAAGTCCCCACACAAATACCAAATCTACCCAACACCATCACTCACGTACCAACCAACCCCGAATTACCAAGCACCCTCACCCTCATACCAAGCTCTACCATCAACTTATCAATCATCTTCACCACCGACATATCAACCTACTTCACCATGATACTCCCAACTGGCTCTTGTTTACCACGCTTATAATTCCTAGCCATCCCATTACCAATTACCCCCTGCACGCTAAAACTTCCCTAGACCTCATCCTAATTTCGATCGCAGACCTCCAAAATAGTATACAACCATCGCTGAACCCATCGACCAGCTGTATGAGAAGCTCAAAGTCGCTGGTTATGTCACCCCCATCCCTGTTGTAACCCCTGAGAATCCTTCTCAGTGGGTTAACCCAAACAAATCATGTGCAGACCATTTCGGCATGTAGGGGAACACCATCGATGAATGACACTCTTTGAAAGACAAGATACAGTCCCTGATTGATAAAAAGATCATTGTGGAAAAAGATCCCGCTTCGAACGTCCGCAACAATCCTCTGACAGACCATAATGGTGGAGGCATCCACATGATTGAAATAGAAGATGACTGGGATTCCGAGGGATCGATCGGGTTGATCGTAGAAGGCGATAACCCAAAGAAGCCATCTATTACCCTTAATCCAATCACAGTCCAGATCCAGCCGTCTGAGGATGCTGAGCTAAATATGTCTTTACCTCTTGAGATTGAAGCAGCGCCACCCTCAAATACACCGGTACCGATTGAGGTTGAATTTGTGTCCCGACAAATGCACCTGCACCATTTGAGGTTACAGTCCTGCCACCCAAGGCACATGTTCCATTTGAAGTAAGGATAGCCGCACCAATCCTTGTGGCGATGACAACGACGCCACCCTTCTATACAAACGCTATACCTTGGGACTATACAACCAAGGCGAGAAGGAAAGGCAAGGTCAAGACTGAAGAAGTTGTCGCAGCACAGGGTATGACAAGAACTGGTAGAGTCTATACCCCTGAACATCTGGCTGAATACAACAGGAAGGCTTCAAATCTGCCTCCCCTTATTGAGACAGGCCTGGACAAACTTTGGAGGAAAGTACAGTCCAAGGAGTAATCGGTCATGGACCAATTGAACAAGACGCCAACACAAATATCCATTCTCTTTTTGCTAGAGAATTCTAAGACTCACAGGAGTGCTTTGTTGAAGGTGTTGAACGAAGCATATGTGCCGAACAATATCACCAGCGAGGAAATGGCCAATATGAAGACGAGTTGCCTCCTGAAGGGTTGGGCCATAACAAAGCGCTGCACATCACTGTGCAATGCGAAGATTATTTCATCACCAGAGTTCTGATCGATGGAGGATCCAGTCTTAAAATTTGTCCATTGATAATGCTCAAGAAATTGGGTAAAAGGGCTGCATGAGATAAAGGATGGAGCAATTAATGTGAAAACTTTCGACGGATCTCAAAGGTCAACCATTGGTGAAATAAGCCTATGCCTGCAAATGGGGCAAACTTGGTTCGAGGTGGACTTCCAAGTGATAGATGTACCAGCGTCCTACAACTTGTTATTAGGATGACCCTGGATACATGTTGTCGGGGTCGTAGCATCAACACTGCATCAGGCAGTGAAGTTCGAATGTGGACTTCGAAGTGATAGATGTACCAGCGTCCTACAACTTGTTATTAGGACGACCCTGGATACATGCTGCCGGGGTCGTAGCATCAACACCGCATCAGGCAGTGAAGTTCAAATGGAATCACCAGGAAGTGATTATTCATGGCGATGGTAGCAACCCTATTTACAACCGCCAGACTATTCCGGCAATCGAGGGAAGAAGGAAGCTAGGTGGAGAAACTTACCACCGTATTGAACGACTCAATGCCATTGATAAAGACAAATTGTGGGATAGCAAAATAGAATGTATACTAAGCTGGAGTGGGTACGAGCCTGGCAAAGGGATCGGCAAGAACCTCCAAGGAATCTCCAAACCTATCAAGAGCAAAAGCCATGGCACAACTTTTGGTCTGGGGTACGACTATACTTGGCAAGAGTATAACGACTGGTCGCCACCTTGGCGCGATCCTTACTACCCTTTGGAGCATCCAATACCACATCTGGAGCAGACCTTCCAACATGCCGACATTATTTATGGATCAGATGAAGAAGAAGCACGTGCAACAATAAGGAACTTATTTCTAGAGGACAATAATATGGACTGCTGCGTTATTCTCGAGGAGGAGGGGGAGGAAGGCCCTTCCATACAGGCTGTGAGCAGAGGGACATACCTCAAGAATTGAACTATCAGGACAACCAAAGCCCGACGAGCCTCGGGGTAGCAAGGCTAAAACAAGCACTATCCATTGTTTTTCTTCACAAAATGATTTCCTTTTTCGCATTTTAATTCCTGCAACAAGATCTTCAAATGTTAAAAAATGTTATTCAATTTATCAAAAGCATTTTCAATTTTTCTTATGAATCAATATTTATTGCTATAATTTTTCTCTCATTACTTTACATATACAACATTACTATTACTTGTCTTGATGAACCAATGACTTTGACATGCAACAAGACAACGCATCAAATGGACATTGATTCAGAAGAAAATGACATACCTGACGAGATTGTCAAAGAAGTTGAGAAATTTGAGAACAGCCCTAAGTCCAACCTGGACGAGACCGAAGTTATCAACCTGGGACATTCGGAAATTCTTTGGGTTCATGACATATAGGAGTATTTTGAAAAAGAAGATTACCCAGATCTTGCGAATCCCACTCAGAAACGCACACTACGGAGACTGTCCAACAACTTCTTTCACAGCAGAGGAAACCTGTATAGAGGACTCCCGATTTGGGATTATTAAGATGTGTCGACGCAAAGGATGCATTAAACTACTAGAGGAAATTCATTCTGGGACCTGCGGTCCACATATGAACGGTTTTGTTCCGGCAAAGAAGATACTCCGAGCTGGTTCCTCCAAACGAGCTCAATGCATCAAGCTCACCATGGCCGTTCGCCGCCTGGGGCATGTACGTTATTGGACCCATTGAGCCTGCCGCCTCCAATGGACACAGGTTAATTCTGGTAGCCATTGATTATTTTACCAAATGGGTCGAAGTAGCATCCTACAAAGAAGTAACTAAGAAAGTCGTGGAAGACTTTGTCCGCAACCGTATTGTTTGCCGATTCGGAATTCCCGAGTCAATCATTACCGACAATGGTTCCAATATCAACAGTGACTTGATGAAAGCTATGTGCGAGACTTTCAAGATCAAACACAAGAATTACACAGCTTACAGACCTCAGATGAATGGAGATGTAGAGGCCCCCAACAAAAACATCAAGAATATATTATGGAAGATGACATAAAAGCATAGCAGTGGCACGAGAAGTTATCATTTTCCATATTGGGATATCGCACCACAGTGTGCACATCAATAGAGGCAACACCCTATATGTTAGTTTATGGCACAGAGGCTGTTATCCCTGCTGAAGTGGAAATTCCATCTCTAAGAATGATACAAGAAGCTGAGCTGAGCGACGCAGAGTGGGTAAAGAGCCGTTATGAGCAATTACATAGATGGAAAGAGAATGAATGCAGTCTACCATGGTCAGCTTTATCAGAATAGAATGACCCGAGCCTTCAACAAGAGAGTCAAGCTAAGACAATTCACACCGGGGCAGCTGGTGTTAAAGAAAATCTTTCCACATCAGGATGAAGCCAAAGGGAAGTTATCTCTCAATTTGCAAGGTCCATACATGGTTCACCGAGTTTTGATAGGAGGAGCACTTATACTCGTAGAAATGGACAGAGAAGTTTGGCCAAAACCGATAAATTCAGACGCAGTCAAACATTACTATGTATAATCTTTATGCTTTCCTTATATGATGTAAATTGAACTACACCTGACTCGATTCCCATTTAAGAGGGGATACGTAGGTGTAAAGACCCGTAAAATTTCTTAACTAAATAAGATGCCCGGGTAGGTCCCCATGTTGTTATAACAGTAGGAATTCTTAAAAACGGACCTTTTTTTGAAGTAAAAGTACCCCGGGACTTAAAAGATAAAATTATCCAGAATTGTGGTGATCTGCAGTCCACTATGCCATCGCAGATCAGGTATGCAGAATGCATAGTGGTCGCATACCTGGACAGTTGCTGTCAATTTTGAGGACGACTATGCGGCCCAAAATGCGATCGCATTTTGGCAATGCGGGCCGCATAGTTGTCGCATTGTTGCACCTCCATTTTTGTGGAGGAGGTTATGGGACGTACTATGCGATCGCATAACAGGTATGCAGACCGCATAGTGGTCGCATACCTGGGCAGTCTGTTTCCCATTTTGGCCCAGTTGAGGGCCATTTATGCGACAGGAATGCCGACCGCATAGCAGGAATGCGATCGCATTCCTGACCGCATTCGCTGCTTCGGGTCTTCTAATTTCTAATTTTTATACCCGACCCCCAGCCTAAAAAAAACACCTAACCCTTTCATTTTTACGCCTGTTTGCCTAAAATTGAGAGAAGGGAGAGTGAGTTTAGTGAGAGAAAGTCATCTTCTTCCCCAAATTGGTCCTCAATTTCTACTCAGGCCTGTAAATCTTGGAGTAGTCGTTGTCTTCTTCACCATAAGAGGTAAAGTTCTTACCCCATTTCTTCCTTAGATTCTCTGAATATAGCTAAAATGGGACACCTAGGGGGTTCGTGAAGATGAGAGTTAAGACCTTGCATGCAAGTGATTAACTTACCATAACCTAGTAAAGGGAAGCAAGTTAGAGTAATTTTTCACTAAAAAGGGTTTAGTTAATCTAAGGGATCACATAGTGTTTGATAAAATGCCTAAATGAGTTCATGATTTCTAATTCTAAGTCTAAACATGTCATCTTGTAAATTAGATTGAAGGCGTTAGAAGGTCCGGTGGTTTGAGAATAGAAATTAAAGGGAAATTCCGACTTGAGGTATGTATGGCTAACTTTAATCTTTGTAGAGTCTCCTTGTGGGTGTCCGAGCATTCAGTATGTATTCCGGGTTTGATTGTATTTGAATCAGATGTCCTATTATGATGAGATGAAGGGTTTTGTTCTCTGAATGCCTTTCCTACCCAAAATCAAGGGACCAGACCGGCGCCTAACCGGATGAACCCAGTCAAGAGGACCTGCATTGCCTTTCCTACCCAACGTATTATCCCGTTTGCATAACGTACATTATTCCATACGAGTTAGCCAATTTAGATTCAAAGTACACTTTACAACATAATCCCATTTTCCTCTTTTAATTTTCAACAATAGATAATCTGGAATATACAAGTTACATACAACCTTTTTGATTTCGCGATCCACAATTATGAGTGAGTACAACTACCGCCCAAAATATACATATACAACCTACACAGTGTGTACGGAGCCTCTAAGAGTTCTTAGGAATTTTAAATAACTTGCCGGCAACAAGGCTCCAGCTATACATTTAAAACATAAGCAAAACAAAAGATAGTATAATCCACATGCGACCCCGAGAGGAAGAGGGGCTCACCAAAACTGCTGGAGAGATGAAGAGGAGGCACCACTAATGGCGGGCTGAGCTACCTGCTATGTAACCACCTACATCCATATAAAAGATGTAGCTCCCCCGACAAAAGGGACGTTAGTACTGTGGAATAGTACTAGTATGGTATGAACAAACTTTACCCTAAGTACAAACAAGCAATACACAGATAAGAGACAGTTAATGGAACCAACAAGTATTGCACATGAACAGAAACAACCAAAATGAAGAGTTTCACTGATTCTCCTTTCAACACCACCATATTAAACAGTTTCACAGATTCTCATTTCAACACCACCATATTCAAGAGTTTCACAGATTCTCATTTCAGCATAACCACATTCCATCCTTATTACCTCGACCACCCTTATTACCTCATGCACCTTATTACCTCACTCACCCATATTACCTCGTCCACCATTATTACCCCGTGTTGCGGTGTGAAACCCGATCCCACCAGACAATCATATTTCATAACAACAATCACCAACATTAAAATCACAAGGATTTTCATTTCAAGGAACACAAGTTCATATCAATAGTTCGCTATGTGGACTCAAGGCACAATGACTCTCACCAAGCAGTAATTCATGTACACGGTGTTGCCATAATCGTTCAACTCAATTACATCATTTCATAATACCCTCTTTCATTACTTACCACACACGGTTTCTTTAGCCATTATATACATTCCCACACTTGGGCAAATTAACATTCTTTCATTCATTAACACATACTTTCATATCGATACCCTCGAGCATTTTACGAGCTTTGCACACAACAAGATAGGCACAACAAACCACTTTTCACAACATCGACTAGCATGGTAGTCAACAAGAAATTCAGGGAGTGAAGTATTACACCTTAACACAATTGGACAGTCAATTCACATATTCTCAAACAAAGTACACATACTGTGTGCTCGGAAACCAACAATAGGATTCTACAAAGTTAAAGTTAGCCATATATACCTGGAGTCGAATTTCCCCTTTTTAATTTCAATCACAAATCACTGGACCGTCAAGCAACGTCAATCTAATTCATAATGTAACACATTCATCTTAGAATTGGGAATCATGAACACAACTCGAACTCGCTGAGGCATTTTATCGAATGTTATGTGACCCCTCAGATTACCAACCACCTCTTTGTGATTATTTACTCTAACCCACTTCTCTTTACTAGATTGTGACAATAAATCAATATGAATGCAAGGTTCTTCACTTTCATATTCAAGAACCTATTTAGGAGAGTTCTACTACTAAACAAAAATCTAGAAATTTAAGGGAAATGGGGTGGGGACTTACCTGTTAGAATGAAGAAAAAGATTACTCGAAATTCCCAGGCCTGAGTGGTTTTAGAAAAATAAAATTGATGAAGAAGGAGCTTTCTCTCTCAAGAACCCTCTCTCCACTCTCTCTATTTTATTCAGAAATTCCTTAAAAATGAAGGGGAGGGGTGTTTTATTAAACAGGGGTTCGGGTTTTAAATTTAGAAAATAGGAGCCCCGACACAGAAATGCGGTCAGGAATGCGATCGCATTCCTCCTATGCGGTCCGCATTCTTGTCGCATAGTTGGCCCTCGGATGGGCCAAAATGGGAAAACAATATGCCTAGGTATGCGACCACTATGCGGTCTGCATACGTGTTATGCGATCGCATAGTGCGTTGCATAACCTCCTTCACAAAAACCACGGGGCAAGAATGCGACAACTATGCGGTTCGCATACCCAAAATGCGATCGCATTCTAGGCCTCATAGTTGTCCTCAATTAGGAAAGTAGCATGTCCATATATGCGACCATTATGCGGTCCACATACACGTTATGCGATTGCATAGTGTGTCGCATAACAACACGATTCTGGAAAATTTTATTTTCATGTTCGGGGTACTTTTTACTCAAAATAGGTCCGTTTTAAGAGTTTCTACAGTTATAACAACACAAGGACTTATTCGGGCATTATTCCAGACATAAAATATTACGAGTGTTTACAAAGGCAATCCAGGTCCGCTTGAGCGAAATCATCCGGTTAGGCGCCGGTCTCGTCCCTCGAATTTTAGGGCGTGACAAACTTGGTATCAAAGCCTAAGGTTTTAAAAAGTGTCCTAGGATGTCTCGGAGCCGTATCTAGTAGAGCCCTTCTTATCGGTGTGTTGTCGACTACATCTATAATTAGGGGGCTACATGGACATTTAGGAAAGTACCATTTTATTGCTATTCTATATCGTACGATGTGGTGAAAGGTGAGGTTGTCTATCTCTAACTCGTGCGTTGTTCCAATTTTAAGTAAAATGGCACCCAAAAAGAGAGCTCGGCTCGGCCTAGAGGCCAATGCCACCCCAGGAGTGGTCATAAATTCTCCAGCTGTTGGTGCGGGTGTGAATGATTCCCCGACCATAAATCAGCCTGACTCCTCCATTCCAGGCCAGACTATTCCTATCCCTGCTCTAGCGGAGGGTGCTAAAATCCCTCCAGCTGATGTTCCTGACCCACCTCAGGGGAGCTATCCAGATGTTGACTCAGCTAGTGGCCTCCTAGGCCCGTAGATCAAATTTTGCCCCTGTGTCCTCTAGAAAGCAAGGGGATTCTTCAGGTTCCAAAGTCAACCAGTTTCTATGATTAGCCCCTCCAGATTTCACAGGCACCGACCTAGAGGCTGATCCTCAGGAGTTTATTGATAAGATGTACAAGACCCTCCGGGTTATAAGGGCTACTGAGACAGAGGGAGTTGAGTTAGTTTCCTATCGTGTGAAGGGAGCGGCATATTCATTGTTCGAGATGTAGGAGAGTCCCCGCTGAGAGGGGAGCCCTCCGATGAGGTGGGATGAGTTTGTAGATGCCTTTATGGATCATTTATTGCCTGCCGTGATTATAGTAGCCCATGCTACGGTGTTTGAGGTCCTCAAGCAGGGCAACATGAGTGTGTGGATGTATCATATGGAGTTCGTGTGTGTTTCCAAATATGTTGTTCATATGGTATCTACTATGGAGGCTAGATTTCGTCGGTTCGTGCAGGGCCTTGGTCCCTTGGTTACTAATGAAGCTGCCACAATTTCTCTGCACTCAGATATTAACTATGGTAAGATTGTGGGATTCTCCCAGGCTACAGAGGCTCGGAAATTAAAGATAAGGATAGAGAGAGAGAGTAGTAGTAGGGCCCAGTCAGCGGGCAACCTTGGGAATTCAGTTGCATGTGGGAGGTCAGCCCTTGGGAGAGGGTCATCAGAGCCATCTCAGCCCTATGCTCAGTCCTCATGTAACGAACCAGTCGGTCGTTTTGCGTATTAGGGTCCTATTTCCTTAAATGAAAACTTCCATAGCGGCTATTTCTGCTTTATGACTCGCGGGAGCGGGTGGTTCGGGATGTGGGAATGAATTGGATGGTTTAGGAACACTTGGTTCCTTAAAGCTAGCCTATCTGGCCAAGTTTGACTTCGATCAACATTTTGAGCAAACAACCTCGGAATCGAGTTCTGACAGCTCCAGTAGCTCCGTACAGTGATTTCGGACTTAGGCGTATGTTTGGCTCGGGTTTCTGATGACCTGGGAGCGTTTCGGCGCCCGAAATGGAAATCAGGATTTCCTTAAGTTTAGAATTTGTCCTGGAATTGGACTTCATGCTATCAAAGTCCAAATGGAATTCTGAGGCCGGCAATAGTTCTGTATAGTCATTTATGACCTGTCTGCAAAATTTGGGGTCATTCCGAGTAGTATAGACCCGTTCGGCGCAATGTAATGAATTCTAGAATTTCAAAGTTCTTAAGTTTGATTAATTTGGGTTTAGGGTTGAATTTTGAGTTCCGTTATTATTTTTCATGTTTCGGAAGTTCGAGCGAGTTCGTATCACGAATACAGACTTGTCGGTGCTTTTGGATGCGGTCTCGAGGGGGTCGGGGGTATTTTAGACCCCCGGGAGCTAAGTTAGAAAAACCAAAAATTTTCTGTCTGGTTTCCTTCTCTGCGATCGCAGAAGCAGGGATGCGATCGCAGAGAAGTAAATATGCTGGGCCATCCAATGTTCTCTGCGATCGCAGACATCACTCCGCAATCGCATATGGTCCCCTCCCCAATCCTCTACAGTCGCAGACTCGCTCCTGCAATCGCACAAGTCACCAACCCCCCCCCCCACTTCCTGTTCCTCTCTGCGGTTGCAGACCTCACTCTTGCGATCGCATAAGCCTACCTCCCCACCCTCCGCGATCGCGGGCCCCATCTATGCGATCGCTTAGTGCTTCTCGAGGGCCAGGGTCATTTGTTCTCCACGATCGCAGGCCAGATGATGCGATCGCAGTGAAGGTTTTCCTAGGCAGTATTAAAATGTCCAATTACGGGCTTTCTTCCTCATTTCCAATTTCCAAACTCCATTGAAGGATCTTAGAGCTGAGGGAAATGGATTTCCCAAGCCACTATCATCTAAGGTGAGTGACTTCTTCTCTAAATTATCAATTTTTCATGGAATTCAA
>MDKH01182089.1:0-13632 GCA_005239495.1 Nicotiana undulata
AACCACGCCACGTTACGTATTTTACGTAAGAGAAGAGAGAAAAATAACACGTGGTGTTTCACAGCATTCCTGACATGCGGTTCTCATATTGGACCGCAGAATGGCCCCCAGGTGGTCCAAATTCTGAAAACATTCTGCCGAGGTATGCGACCACTATGCGGTCCGCATACACGTTATGCGATCGCATTATGCGTCGCATAACACCCCTTCAGTTGGGCAGTGATCTGCCCGTGTATGCGGCCACTATGCTGTCTGCATACACGTTATGCGATCGCATAGTGCGTCGCATAACACCCAATTTCTGGAAAAATTAAGTTCTTCCAATTCCCAGGGTACTTTTACAAAAATCAAGGTCCGATTTAAGAGTTTCCTCAGAGATAACAACTCAGGGACTTATTCGGGCATTATTTTAAGCAAGAAAATTTACGGGTCTTTACAATACATCATGAGCACAACACGATTAGAAGTTGATAACAAGAAGAATGAAGAATGCAGATAGAAGAATGCATCAGTTGAAGAGACGAGAAAAGTAGGGGGAAAAAAGACGATGAATAGGAAAATCGCCTTAGAAATGAAAGAGGGAAGTTACTTCATTAATTATTTCTGAAATACCTACATGTATATATAGAATCAGAGAGTTTCTTGTAGCTCTAAGAGTGTTGCATTGACTGGTTATAACCGTGTAACTAACTCATAACGAGCTTTAACTAACTTCTTGAACTTATAAGATGAGCTACTAAATTAGCTATCTATGCTTCACATTTCTTTCATTATACTTAGTACTCCCCCTCAAGCTAGGTGGAGTAATGATATTAAGTAATACTAGTATGGACCTTAGATATATGTCTTGAACCTAGTTAAGTCCATTTTTAATTACGTCTGCCGGCTATTCTTTGGTACTAATGTATTATGGCTTCACAAGTCCCTGTTGTATTTTCTCTCTTATAAAATGTCAGTCTAGCTTAATATGTTTTGTTCTTTCTGGAAAATTGGATTTGCTGCGAGTTGGATTTCAGCTAACTTGGGACCAATTTCTTTAAGCATTCCTTATAGCTATGTCAACTCTGCTTGTCACGACCCAAATTCCTACTCAGGTCGTGATGGCGCCCAACACCGAAGTCGGGCAAGCCAAACTAACTACTAGCGAAATTACTTAAACAAATGAGATGTTTAAAAACTTGTTCAGTTTTAATTTAAGAAGTCCTTTAATGAAAGTGAGGAAGTAAGGCAAATTGATTTAAAGTAACTCAAAAATCGTTTGCCAACATATACAGTATAGCAAAATACTAGGAAAAACCAACTATGTATGCCAAGACCTAGTGTCACAATCCACAGGCGACTAGTGGAGTATACCAAATAATCAAAATGAATGTACAACTGTCTGGAAGGGGTAGACAGAAATAGCCCAAAACAATAGAAACTCCACAGTGCTGCTGAGGAACGCCAGGAAAATCGGCTCACTGCGTAGTCGGGTCCAGATAGTACTCTCAATGACGAGCACCAGAATAGTGACCAGGTGCAACTGCCTCAGAACCTATACAATGAAGTACAGAAGTGTAGCATGAGGACATATAAACAAATATGTACCCAGTGAGTATCCTGTATAAACTTGAAGAAGTAGTGACGAGAGGTGGACGTGTTACTCACTAGGGTCGTTATCAATAATATGATTTAATGAATCTAGACAGGAATAACATTTATGGAAAGCAAGTAGACATGGAGCATCAGTATATAAGGATAACGATCTCCCTGCAAGGGCCAAGTAACAATATTTAACAAAAATCACAAGTTTCTTTCTCACAGAACAATTTAATTGGTAAGAATAATAATAAGACTCTCAATCAAGCACATAGCATATAATATGCCGAGGCGTACGGCCGAAGCGACGTAGAAATTTAAATGTGCACTGCCGAGGATCGAGCGGCACGAACTATAGATGCATCTATTACCCCGCTCGCGAATCGATCCTGTGATGCGATTGGCATAAATATAAGGCTAGCCCGCTCACGAATTATACATGCGACACGGGTGCTCGTAGACATACACATAATTATCAGGAAATTCAGGAATTTATCATGGATTATTCTTAAATTCAGGGATTTAAGCACTTAAACTTACACATAGCTTCCGAAATTCTCATGTCTATTTCAAGGATAATAAGCAACCAGGAACACATGTAAAGATACAGGTAAGGCACATAAAGGCATGCTTGTGAAACCCTAAATTCTACCCAACACAACAGAGTAGTACCTACGCACGGACTCTCGTCACTTTGCGCGTACGTAGCCCCCGCAAATAAGGACAAATTCACTCGTTTACATTTACCTATGGGGACAATTCCCTCTTACAAGGTTGGAAAAGAGACTCACCTCGCGTAGAATCAGCTTCCCGGCCAAGAACGCGCCTGAAACTCCAAACTTACACCCGAGGACTCGAAACTAGTCAAATGATAAATAAATATGTCGATGCATGCTCAAGGTATGGAAATTCTCCTACTTATTTAGTAAATTCACTATTATTGAAGAAATTCCAAAATACACCCCCGGGCCCACATGCTCGGATTCCGGAAATTTTCGAAGATAACACTCACCCATAGCCTAAGGATCCTTAATATGTAATTTTTATATGATTTCATGGTAGAAAAGTGGTGAAATTCCCTGAAGTTCATCAACCCTAGGTTTTCACTCTAACCCCTTTGATTTCCACTTGTGAAATGTTAATCTACCTAAGTTTTGGTTTAATAATCTAACATCTAAATGGAATTCACTTACATTTTAGTAGCTAGGTTGTGGAGAGTTCTTCCCAAGTTCTCAAGTCTTCAATGGTGGTGAAAAATGGCAAAAATGAAGAAAATCCCGTGTTTAAGTGAAAGTGCACTGCCTGGCCTATAGGGGTTCCGCACCTGCGGCTCGAGGACCCGCACCTGCGGTCTCGCGCCTGTGAGCTGGGGATCGCACCTGCGGAGTTGGACGGGAAAGGCTGGGTCGCACCTGCGGAGCTGGAGACCGCACCTGCGATTCCGCTCCTGCGGAATTCCCGCACCTACGAGGTTGGGACCGCAGGAGCGGTCCCGCACCTGCGGCTGGGCAACCGCACCTGTGGTCACACCAGATCAGGTGCACCAGCTGCATTTTCAGCTGGTGTTTTGGCCTCGTGTGGTGTTCAGGAGGCACATGGTCCCACCCGAGCCCCCGTCCAATTACACCAACAAGTCCTAAATCATAATACGGACTCGCTCGAGCCTTCGGAACACCCGAAACAACGCTAAATCTCAAAATCACCCCTCAAAACCCCTAGAATCAACTTAAGAATTTCTAAGTTCTTGAATTCGGTTTCAATGCGCCGAACCGACCTATACTATTCGGAATGACACCAAATTTTGAAGGCAAGTCATGAATGACCTAACGAAACTATTCTTGGTCTCAGAATTCCGTTCAGACCTCGATAACATAAAATCACGTTCCAAACCAAATTTCAAACTTAAGGAAACTCTATTTCGCTATTTGGCGTCGAAACGCTCTCGGGTCATCCAAAACCCATTTCGGACATACGTATAAGTCCAAAATCATCATACGAAGCTACTGGAATCGTCGAAACTCGATTCCAATATCGTTTACTCAAAATGTTGACCGAAGTCAAACCTTGCTTTAAAAGCCAACCTTAAGGAACAAAGTGTTCCTATACTATTCCAAACACTTCCAAACCCCGAACCACCCGTCCCCGCAAGTCACGAATCATGATAAGCTGCTACAGAAATTCTTATTTAAGGGAACGGGGTCTGAATACGCAAAATGACTGGTCGGGTCGTTATATTCTCCACTTCTTAAGAAAACGTTCATCCTCGAACGGGTCTAGAATCATACCTGAAGTGCTGAATAAGTGTGGATATCTGCTCCGCAGATCCTCCTCGGACTCCTAAGTCTCCTCCTCGACCGGTTGACCCCGCCACTAGACCTTTACAGCAGAAAGTTTCTTAGAACTCAACTGGCGGTCCTGTCTATCAATAATAGAAACTGGCTTCTCCTCGTAGCCAAACCTCTCATCCAACTGAATAGTACTGAAATCAACAACGTTAGAGCAGTCGGCGTGGTATCTCCGGAGCATGGATACGTGGAATATCGGATGGACTCCTAATAAGCTGGGAGGTAAGGCAACCTCATAAGAAACCTCTCCAACTCGCCTCAACACCTCAAACGGACCTATGAACCTCGGGCTCAGCTTTCCCTTCTTCCCGAATCTCATAATACCCTTCATCGGTGAAACCTTCAGCAAGACCCTATCTCCTTCCATAAACGACACATCACGTGCCCTCTGATCTGCGTAGCTCTTCTGTCTGGACTGTGCTGTGCGGAGCCTTTCCTGAATTAACTTCACCTTCTCTAAGGCATCTCTCACCAGGTCTACACCATATAACTTAACCTCACAAGGCTCAAACCACCCGATAGAGAACGACATCGCCGACCATATAAAGCCTCAAATGGAGCCATCTCGATGCTGGGCTGATAACTATTATTGTAAGCAAACTCGGCCAAGGGCAATAACTGGTCCCACTAGCTTCCAAAGTCAAGCACACATGCTCTGAGCATGTCTTCCAATATCTGAACCGTACGCTCCGACTGACCATCAGTCTGTGGATGAAATGCTGTGCTGAGATCAATCTGAGTGCCCATCTCTCTGTGCAATGCTCTACAGAAGTGCGAGGTAAACTGAGGACCTCGATTTGATATAATGGACACCGGTACACCGTGCAACCGGACTATCTCTCGAATGTAGATCTAGGCTAGCCTCTCAGAAGTATAAGTAGTAGCTACAGGAATGAAATGCGCTGATTTGGTCAACCTATCAAAAATAACCCAAACCGCGTCAACCTTCTGAAACGTCCGTGGCAACCCAACCACGAAGTCCAAAGTAATGCGCTCCCACTTTCACCCAGGAATGGCCATTTGCTGAAGTAGGCCCCCTGGCCTCTAGTGCTCATATTTAACTTGCTGGCAATTAAGAAACCTAGTCACATACTCCACAATGTCCCTCTTCATCCGCCTCCACCAGAAATGCTGCTTCAAATCACGATACATCTTCATAGCACCAGGATGAACAGAATACCGCGAACTGTGTGCCTCCTCAAGAATCCTCTGCCTCAAGCCATCAACATTAGGAACACAGAATCGACCCTGAAGTCTCAGAACACCATCCTCGCCAATAGTAACCTCCTTGGCACCACCCTGGACCACTGTCTCCCGTAGTTCTGCCAAACACGGATCATCATATTGTCGAGCATTGATCTCCCCCAATAATTAAGACTGAGCAACCACATAAGCTAGAACTCGACGAGGCTCTGAAAGATCTAATCTCGCCAAGCGATTGGCCAAGGACTGAATGTCCAAGGCTAGAGGTCTCTCCTCTGCTGCAATATAGGCCAAGCTACCCATACTCTCCGCCTTCCCACTCAAAGCATCTGCTACTACATTCGCCTTGCCTGGATGATAGAGAATGGTGATGTCGTAATCCTTTAGTAACTCAAGACACATGCGCTGCCTCAAATTAAGATCCCTCTGTTTGAACAAGTGTTGCAAGCTGCGGTGGTCTGTATAAACCTCACAAGATACCCCATATAAGTAATTCACCCAAATCGTAAGAGCGTGAACAATCGCCGCCAACTCCAAATCGTGCACAGGGTAATTCTTCTCATGAACCTTCAGCTGGCGCGAAGCATAAGCAATAACTCTCTCTTCCTGTATCAATACACACCCCAAGCCAACGCGTGAAGCGTCGCAATACACCGTATACATCCCCGAACCGGAAGGCAATACTAGAACTGGTGCCGAAGTCAACGCACTCTTGAGCTTCTGAAAGCTCGCCTCACACTCATCAGACCATCAAAAAAGAGCGTTCTTCTGAGTCAATCTAGTCAATGGGGATGCAATGGATGAAAAGCCCTCCACAAATCGCTAGTAGTAGCCTGCGAAACCCAAGAAACTCCTGATCTCTGTCACTGAAGTAGGACGTGGCCAACTCTGAACTGCCTCAATCTTCTTAGGATCAACCTGGATACCCTCTCCAGATACCACATTCCCCAAGAATGCCACGAAGTCCAGCCAAAACTCACACTTGGAGAACATAGCATATAGCTTCTGTTCTCGCAAGGTCTGGAGCACAACACTCAAATGCTGCTCGTGCTCTTCCAGGCTACGTGAGTAAATCAAAATGTCATCAATGAAGATGATGACAAAAGAATCAATATACGACCTGAACACCCTGTTCATCAAGTCCATAAATGTTGTCGGGGCATTAGTCAAGCCAAAGGACATCACCAAGAACTCATAATGGCCATATCTCGTACGAAAAGCCGTCTTCGAAACATCCGAAGCCCGAATCTTCAGTTGAAGATACCCCAATCTCAAGTAAATTTTAGAAAATACCCTGGCACCCTGTAACTGGTCAAACAAATCATCGATGCGTAGCAATGGATACTTGTTCTTAATAGTTACCTTATTCAACTGGCAGTAATCAATGCATATCCACATAGACCCATCTTTCTTCTTTACAAATAGAAATGGAGCACCCCACGGCGATACACTCGGCCTGATAAACCCCTTATCCAATAACTCCTCAAGCTGCTCCTTCAACTCCTTTGGATCCATACGGTACGGGGGAACAGAAATAGGCTGAGTGCCTGGAGCTACATCAATACAAAAATCGATATCTCGATCTGGAGGCATGCCCGAATGGTCTGAAGGAAAGACATCTGCAAACTCTCGAACAACTAACATTGAATCAATCGTTGGAAACTCGGCGGTGGTGTCCCGCACATAAGCAAGATATTCCAAACAACCCTTCTCAACCATATGTCGAGCCTTCAAGAAGGAAATAACTTTACTGGCTGCACTAACTGAGGAACCCCTCCATTCCAGCCTAGGCAACTCGGGCATCACCAAAGTAACCATTTTGGCATGGCAATCCAAGATGGCATGGTGAGGAGATAGCCAATCCATGCCCAGGATAATCTCGAAATCCATCATGTCGAGCAATAGAAGGTCCGCTCTAGTCTCGTACCCACAAAAGGTGACCACACAAGACCAATAGACCCGGTCTACCACCACAGAATCGCCCACAGGAGTGGACACATATATAGGATAATCCAAGGACTCACAAGGAACATCCAGAAAACAAGCAAATAAGACTGACACATATGAATAAGTAGATCCCGGATAAAATAGCACTGATGCCCCCCTACCACATACTGAAATAGTACATGTGATAACGGCGTCTAAGGCCACTGCATTTGCTCGGGCCGGAATAGCATAGAATCTGGCTGAAGTACCTGAATACTGACCTCTGCTAAGCTGAATAGGATCTAACTGAGATGCCCCTGACTGGCCTCCACTTATGGGACGACCTCTACCAGCCTGTCCTCCACCTCTGGGTGGAAGGAGCGCCGATGCTGAGTATGTAGGCTGATAGCTCTGCTGAACAGCCTTTCCCCGAAGTCTGGGACAAGTCCTCCTCATATGGCCTGAATCCCCACACTCATAGCATCTCACTGGAGGCATGGCCTGCTGCCCTGAAGAAGGAGAACCCTGAATAGCTGGGGGACGATGAGAAACCTCTGGCATAGCACTAAAGTTGGGGGTGGGAGAACCCTGATGACCTGAATACCTGCTGGAGGAACCATGAATGGCTGGTGGGCGGTAAGAACTCTCCGGCATGGCACTGAAGTAAGGCCTCATTGGAGGACCACGGGGAGGTGGTGGATGAGCTAAATATAAAGGCCTGCTAGGCTGGCCTCTGCTGAACTGACCCCTGCCCCTACCTGGGGCGCCTCAAAAATCTTCAGAAAACCTAACTCTCTTATCCGGCTGACCCTGCTCTCTGCCCCTCGATCGGTAACCCTCAATCCGGCGAGCTATCTCGACCACAAGCTGATAAGGAGTACCCATCTCCACCTCTCGGGCCATGTTGGCCCTAATACATGAGTGCAACCCAGCTACGAATCTCCGCACTCTCTCAGCCTCTGTAGGTAGAATCATGAGGGCATGACGGGACAACTCTGAAAAACCTGGCCTCGTAATCTGTCACTGTCATCTGCCCCTACTCCAGCTGCTCGAACTGATACCGCAACTCTTCCCTCTCAGAGAGTGGAATATACCTGTCAAGGAATAGCTGAGTGAACTGCTCCCATGTGAGAGGAAGGGAACCTGCTGGGCTACCCAGGATGAATGACTGCCACCATCTGCGGGCCCTGCCCTCTAGCTAAAAAGTAGTGAAATCAACTCCGTGGGACTCCAAGATCCTCATGTTGTGCAGTCTGTCCCTGCACCTATCAATAAAATCCTGGGCATCCTCGCCCCTCTCAAATTCGAAGACAGGAGGGTGCAATCGAGTCCATCTATCGAGAAACTTCTGCGGATCACCGTCCGCAGCTGATCTAAGCTCTGATGCTGTTGCTGCTGGCTATGCTCCACCCGCGGGCAGAGTACCCTGAGTCTGATATACCGCCGCTGCATGATCTGCGGCCTGGGTGGTAGGGGTCTGAACTCCCCCTCCCGCCTGAGATGTAGCAGGATCCGATGGAAATAAACCAGCTTGAGTCATAGTATCCATGAACCGCATCATACGGCCCATGACCTCTTGGAAGCCTGGTGCAGTCAAGAAATCCGTCGGAGATGGATCTGCTAGGGGCACCTCACCCTGCTCCTCATGGATAAGATCATCTAGGGGTGCTAATGGAGTAACTCTAGGACGCCCCCGTCCCCTACCTCGGGCCGGTGCCCTTCCCCGGCCTCTGCTACGGCCTGGGACCACGGGGGTAGCGGCATCTCTCGGGCCTGAAATATCAGCTCCACGAGTCCTCACCATCTGTGAGAGAGTAAAAGAATGAGATTTAGTCAGACCATCGACTGCACGATAGAATAAGAATAAAGAGAGACTTTTTCTAACACCCTGTAGCCTCCCGAAGATAAATAAAGACGTCTCCGTATCGATCCGCAACACTCTACTAGGTTTGCCTGTGACTTGTGAGAACTACGTGAACCTAGAGCTCTGATACCATGTTGTCACGACGCAAATTCCAACTAAGGTCGTGATGGCGCCCAACATCGAAGTCGGGCAAGCCAAACTAGTTACTAGTGAAATTACTTAAACAAATGAGATGTTCAAAAACTTGTTCAGTTTTAATTTAAGAAGTCCTTTAATGAAAGTGAGGAAGTAAGGCAAATTGATTTATAGTAAATCAAAAATCGTTTGCCAACATATACAGTATAGCAAAATACTAGGAAAAGCCAACTATGTATGCCAAGACCTAGTGTCACAAGTCCAAAGGCGACTAGTGGAGTATACCTAATAATCAAAATGAATGTACAACGGTCTGGAAGGGGTAGACATAAATAGCCCAAAAATAATAGAAACTCCACAGTGCTGCTGAGGAACGCCAGGAAAAGCAGCTCACCGTGTAGTCGGGTCCAGATAGTACTCTCAATGACGGGCACCGGAATAGTGACCAAGTGCAACAGCCTCAGAACCTATACAATTAAGTACAGAAGTGTAGCATGAGTACATATAAACAAATATGTACCCGGTGAGTATCCTGTCTAAACTCGAAGAAGTAGTGACGAGAGGTGGACGTGTTACTCACTAGGGTCGTTATCAATAATATGATTTAATGAATCTAGACAGGAATAACATTTATGGAAAGCAAGTAGACATGGAGCATCAGTATATAAGGATAACGATCTCCCTGCAAGGGCCAAGTAACAATATTTAACAAAAATCACAAGTTTCTTTCTCACAGAATAATTTATTGGTAAGAATAATAATAAGACTCTCAATCAAGCACATAGCATATAATATGCCGAGGCGTACGGCCGAAGCGCGCAGAAATTTAAATGTGCACTGCCGAGGATCGAGCGGCACGAACTATAGATGCATCTATTACCCCGTTCGCGAATCGATCATGTGACGCGGTTGACATAAATATAAGGCTACCCTGCTCACGAATTATACATGCGACACGGGTGCTCATAGACATACACAGAATTATCAGTAAATTCAGGAATTTATAATGGATTATTCTTCAATTCAGGGATTTAAGAACTTAAACTTACACATAGCTCAAAAATTCTCATGTCAATTTCAAAGATAATAATCAACCAGGAACACATGTAAAGATACAAGTAAGGCACATAAAGGCATGCTTGTGAAATCCTAAATTCTACCCGACACAACAGAGTAGTAGCTATGCACGGACTCTCGTCACTTTGCGCGTACGTATCCCCCGCAAATAAGGACAAATTCACTCGTTTAAATTTACCTATGGGGACAATTCCCTCTAACAAGGTTGGAAAGGAGACTCACCTCGTGTAGAATCAACTTCCCAGCAAGGAACGCGCCCGAAACTCCAAACTTACACTCGAAACTAGTCAAATGATATATAAATACGTCAATGCATGCTCAAGGTATGGAAATTCTCCTACTTATTTAGTAAATTCACTATTCTTGAACAAATTCAAAAATACACCCCCGGGCCCACATGCTCGGATTCCGGAAATTTTTGAAGATAACACTCACCCATAGACTAAGGATGATTAATATGTAATTTATATATGATTTCATGGTAGAAAAGTGGTGAAATTCCCTAAATTTCATCAACCCTAGGTTTTCACTCTAACCCCTTTGATTTCCACTATTTAAATGTTAATCTACCTAAGTTTTGATGTAATAATCTAACATTTAAATGGAATTCACTTACCTCTTAGTATCTAGGTTGTGGAGAGTTCTTCCCAAGTTCTCAAGTCTTCAATGGTGGTGAAAAATGGAAAATGAAGGAAATCTCGTGTTTAAGTGAAAGTGCACTGCTGGTCCTACATGGGTTCCGCACCTGCGGCTCGAGGACCGCACTTGCGGTCTCGCGCCTACGAGCTGGGGCTCGCACCTGCGGAGTTGGACGGGAAAGGTTGGGCCCGCACCTGCGGAGCTGGAGACCGCACCTGCGGTTCCGCTTCTACGGAATTAAATCTGCACATGCGGAATTCCCACACCTGCGAGGCTAGGACCGCAGGAGTGGTCCCGCACCTGCAGCTGGGCAACCGCACCTGCGGTCACACCAGATCAGGTGCACTAGCTGCATTTTCAACTGCTTTTTTGGCCTCGTGTGGTGTCCGGGAGGCACCTGGGCCCACCCGAGCCCCCGTCCAATTACACCAACATGTCCTAAATCATAATACGGACTCGCTCGAACCTTCGGAACACCCGAAACAACACTAAATCTCAAAATCATCCCTCAAAACCCCTAGAATCAAACTTAAGAATTTCTAAGTTCTTGAATTCAGTTTCAATGCGCTCAACCGACCTATACTATTCGGAATGACACCAAATTCTGCAGGCAAGTCATGAATAACCTAACAAAACTATTCCTGGTCTCGGAATTCCGTTCGGACCTAGATAACATAAATTCACATTCCAAACCAAATTTCAAACTTAAGGAAACTCTATTTTGCTCTTTGGCGTTGAAACGCTCCCGGTTCATCCAAAACCCATTCCGGACATATGTATAAGTCTGAAATCATCATACAAAGCTACTAGAATCATCGAAACTCGATTCCGATGTCATTTACTCAAAATGTTGACCGAAGTCAAACTTGGCTTTAAAAGCCAACCTTAAGGAACCAAGTGTTCCTATACTATTCAAAACACTTCCAAACCCCGAACCACCCATCCCCGCAAGTCACGAATCACGATAAGCCGCTACAGAAAGTCTTATTTAAGGGAACGAGGTCCGAATACGAAAAATGTAACGACACAGTCGGTCGTTTTGTGTGTTGGGACTCTGTTCCCGTGAATGACTCTTTCCGTAGCGACTACTCGTGCCTTATGACTTATGTGGGCAGGTAGTTCGAGATTCGGAAGTGATTTGGCCAGTTCAGGAACACTTGGTTCCTGAAGGCTAGCCTATTTGGCTGATTTTGGTTCCGAGCAGCATTTTGAGCAAACGACCTCGGAATCGAGTTCTGACAGCTCCAGCAGCTCCGGATGATGATTTCGGACTTGGGAGTGTGTTCGCCTCGGGTTTCTGATGACCCGGGAGTATTTCGGCACCTGAATTGGAATTCAGGATTTCATGTGATTTGGAATTCAGCCTGGAATTGGACCTCGTGATATCATGGTCCGAATGGAATTCCGGAACTGGCAATAGTTCCGTATAGTCATTTATGACTTGTCCGCAAAATTTGGGGTCATTCCGAGCAGTATAGACCCGTTCGGCGTATTGATGAGCCATTTGATTTTTCTTGAAATCCTAAGTTTGATCTAAGGGGTTTTGGAGAGTGATTCTTGGTTTGAATGATGTTTTTAGTGTTCTGGGAGCTCGAGCAAGTCCTTCATGTGATTTGGGACTTGTTGGTATAAGTTATCGAGGGCTCGGGTGGGCTTAGGGGTCTCCCGGACACAGATCGGGGTCAAAAACCAGCAATTGAACTGCTGGTGGGAATTTATTGGTGTGACCGCACCTGCGGTCCATGAGCCGCAGGAGCGAGGTTCGCACCGGCGGAATTCCCTGCGCAGGTGCGGCTCCTTCCGCAGGAGCGGCCTTCTCTCCGCAGGCGCGGCTCCGCAGGCGCGGACAAAGGCCCGCAGGCGCGACCTTCCCAAGGGGGCCCAGGCCATCGCAGGAGCGGCCTATCCTCCGCAGGCGCGGACAAATGTCCGCAGGTGCGAAAAATCCCCCAGTGCCCAGACCATTTTCCGTAGGCGCGACCCAATTTCCGCAGGTGCGAGTCCGCACCTGTGATCCAAAAGTCGCAGGTGCGGAAACTGCTGGGCAGTCCTAATAAAAGGCCCAAGTCGTGATTTCATTCACAAAATCATTTTTTCCTCCATTGTTGACGACTTCAAGAGCTCTAGCACGGATAATTTGGCCTAGAAACTCAGGTAAGTGATTCCTTAACCCTCCGCATGTCAATTCTTCCGTTCTTTGAAAATTTCCTCTTCCTAATTCATGGAAATTCATAAGAAATTGTTGGGGGAAGAAAGAGGGGTTTGATGTTAATATGAATTCTGATTTTTGGGCCATTGAGGAATGATTATTGGAGTTAATCTTGATCCTTAGGCGACGTATAGCGCGTTTCTTCAAGAATTATAATTTTCCGGACGCCGAAGCTCGGAGTTGAATTTCCAAAGTACGTCAAGAATACGTTTTTAAGGAAATATTTGATAAATCCTCCTCGAATCTTCCTAAATTGATATAATTATGTGCTTTTGGCTAGTTGCGAGCCATCGAGGGTGATTCGGAGGATTCGTGCGTTGTGTTAATTGGTCTGTTGGCCGGAGAAGCACTTGAGCAGGTGAGTCTCCTTTCCAAACTTTGTAAGGGGGAAATGTCCCCTAGGCTCTTGATTGCTAATTGTGCTCGTTGAGGGGGCTACGTACGCACCATGTGACGAGAGTCCGTACGTGGCATCTATACTGTATGTTGGGTAGCCGTAGGACCCAGGAGCATGTTCTAACTGTTGTTTGATATTGTCTGATGTTTTGTACGAAATATTACTGATATGTGATCAAATTGAGCTATGACAGCTTCGAATTAAATGTACATAATATTCAGATAAGGATTATGAACTCCATCAATTGAGTAATGGTGTT